>PJEM01015914.1:0-27914 GCA_004023845.1 Helogale parvula | reverse complement strand
GGGGGGGGGGCCAGGCAGCAGGGCTTTGCTGGGTGGGCACCCTAGTCCCACCTCTCAGCGGCCCTGTGGCTGTAGGTCTTGCTTCAGCCTTATCATCTGAGAAGGGGTCAGGCCTTGTGTCCTCCTGAGGTGTCCCCTGTAAAACTGCTAGCACCATGCCCGGCACCTGGATTTTCTTCCCATGCTCCCTATCGAAGGAACAGCTCTAATTTTAGAAGTAACTCTGAGAAGTTAGGGTCTCCTGACCTTCAAGACGTCACGTATTCAGGGCAGCCTGACATCAGACCCTGAGGAACGATCCCTGTTAGGAAGGCTGGCAGACAGGCCCCGAGGCAGGAGGTGTTGGAAAGGCCACAGTGACCTAGACCACCAGGCGCCCCAGGGCCCGAGCTCAGCACCCCACAGAGCTCCCCCGCCCCCCAGCAGGCTGACCCTAGGTGCTGAGCCTGCTTCATTCTGAGGGTGGGGGCTGGGGTGGGGCCTGCGCCTCTGAGCAGATAGCGGACTTAGGGCTGCAGACCGAGCACTGTGCAAAGCGCTGGGGGAGGGCAGACCTCACCCCAACCCTCCCTCCACACGGAGGGCCTTCCACCATGTGCCTAACCTGTGTCCTCTGTCCACATGGGGAAGGGGCGCATCCCCAGCGAGATTTCCCCACTCTGGTTGTCGCCTGAGTCATCCCGTTAGCTCCACCCTTGCCATCACATTTGCACGGGACCTTTGGTTCTCTCCCCTCTCCTGGCTGTCTCCACCTCCGAAAACCAGAGGCGGGGAGTGGAGAGTCCCCGGTGCTGGGGGCAGATCAGAGCATGGGCCGGAAGGGCTAGGGCAACCTCTGGGGCCCAGGGCCACCTTCAGAACTAGGGAAGCCACAGTCCCCATGGACATCCTGACGGGCAGCTGGAATCCTGGAGTTTGCCTCACCTGAGTGTGGTGACATTGTCCTTCTGTCTTTGCAAAAGGTCTCCCCGTGTAATCCTGTTTTACGCCAAGCAGTTCGGGCTCGCTTTTCGGCAAGGGCAGGTGTATGCACAGGTGCTTTTAAATCGAAGGTTCTTAGCTCCTGCACACAGACGGCCTGCCTTACCACCCTGCCTGCCCGTTAGTTGTATGAGGACAGAAAAGGGGTGGCAGCGCCCGGTTTCCCTGCAGGTTGGTTGATGGAGGAGGGCACCAGAGGGGTCTGAGGAAGAAGGGAGCAGGTGGGGGGAGGCCCCCGCCACTCTTGGCTTCCGCTGATTGTTCTGCGCTGATCCTGGCAAACCACGTGTCTCTCCGAGACCTCTGCCCGGCGGTGGCCGGTGAGGTCGCCTGAGGAGGCCCCTGGTACTGCCGCACAGGCCCCGTGTGTGGTCAGGATCATCTTTCTGAGCCTGGAGCCTCGCCCGGAAGAGGGACTGTAGCAGGGGCCCTGCCCTCCCCGTCCACAGGTCGCCCCTGTACTGGCCGCCTCTGCGAGGACCCTCTGGGCCCCTGCTGGTGGGGTCCTGAGCAGCGGCCGCCCCGAGAGCTGCCTGACTCTGGGCGGCCCCCACCAGGACGGTCGGGAGCTCTTTCCTGGCCTCGGGTCCTTCCATATGCCGGGGAGGCAGCCGGCCAGGTCATTAACTGTGTTCCCGGCCACCGCTGGTCCGGGGGTCTCCCGCCTCGATGGCATACTTGCCGGGGGGCGTCTCCAGCTGCTGGACCCACGGAGTGGGGGCTGTCGGCCTCAGGGCCACGTGGAGGTTCCCAGCACCCAGTGTCGGTTCTGTCTTCCAGGTGAGACTGTGGAGATGAGAAGGTGGTGGACACTCGCGATGGAACCGGAACCGTCCTGCTGTGCGGCCCCGCCCCGCCCGCCCCGCCCCACCAGCACCTCCTCCCCCAGTCCTTACATCACACCCAAACCGTGACACCACAGGAAAGAAAGACCCAAGAAGTTGGAATGGCTGTTTCCATGGACACGATCTCCATAGTGACAATGTGGGGGGAGGGGGGTGGGGTGGGATGATGGGAAAGGGGGGGTTAAAAGGGTGGGATAAAAATATATATATATAAATCTATTTTTAGTCTGGAAAGACTTTGTTTAAATGAAAGGTGCGCTATCCCTTTTGATTCTATTTTAAAATTCTCTAAAGAACTCCAAATTTGTTCCAATAACAGTGAAATTTAAGTGTGAAATTGAACAAGCCGGCCTCATAAAGGACGGGGCGTGGCTTTGATCCTTAGCCTGCCTCAAGCCAGTTCAGAGAGCTGCAGACCCAGGCTTGGAAGAGCAGACAGACAGACAGACCACACCGGAACCGTCCTTTGTCGTTAATTTGTCTCAAAGTGGGAAGGTTTGGGGAGGGGGGGAGGTGGGGACGGTCCATGTTTTCAAGAGTGGGGGAATGATGTTTAAACACAAATAAATTTTTTCATTTCCAGAAACACTATTTATTTATTATTTTTTAAATTTTTATCTTTTGGGGGGGTGAAATTGGCAGATGTCCCGAGGTCACAGCCATGTCCTGGGTCACTGTGACCAGTGAGAACCATGAGCGCCCAGCAGGCAGGGTCAGGGTGGCCTGTCTCTGGACGTGTCCCTGGCAGCTGTGCCCCGTTCCCGCCCCTCCCCCCCCAGGCCCGAGGACGGGACAGGAGATCGGGGGAGGGGCTGTTGAGTGCCATCAGCGTGGTTACCCGGCCAGGAACACCCAGTGAGCCCTTGTTTCTTTTGCTTTCATTTTTATAAAGGAAAAGGGGACCTGTCAGGTGAGCAGCCCCACGCTACATGATTCTTTATGTTGTATTGTTTTGTTTTGTAAATTGTATAATTTTTAAATATCTGAGTTTTAAAAAAAGAAAAAAGTACAAAAAAAATCTTGTTAAGGCCTTAAGAAGGGGTTAGTGCATCTTTCAGGGGTCACTCTGCCGTGGGGATAAAATAGCTGTTTCACAAACAGTTTTATTTAAAAAACAAAAAAAAAATCAAAAAATAATAAACTTCATTTTAACCTTGTTTCCTTTTTTTCCTTTTTTTTTTTTTCCTTTTTTTTTGCTTAATATAAAGCAAACGCGTCTCTTCCTCCTCCCAATACAGTCCCCAAAGGTGGCTTTGCTTCTTGCAGGGAAGGCTGCCACCTGAGTGCCCAGCCCGGGTCCCACCCAACCACCCCCAGAAGGACACACACCCCAGGCTCCTTGCGCCGGGTGGGCGGAGCTCAGTGGTGCGTGTGGATGGGCAAATTTACTTAAGTTGGTAGGAGGACAGATTTCCCATCAACATTGATTTTAAAGGTTCTTTAAAAAAAAATGCAGTGTTAATGGACTTTTTTAGAGAACAGAATACTGGAAGGAATGTTGTGAAGTAGAAATAAGCAATTATAAATGAGTTCTTGTGTGCTCATCACATCGGGGCTGCAGAGCCGGCGGATTAATTCTGTTTTAATGGCTCCATCAAGCCGCGCGGCCCATTTCTCATTCCGCTCAGCAGGACGGAGGGTGGGGGCCGCGCGGCGCCGGGGCCTGCGTGGGACCGAAGACGACCTGTGCGGCTCTCCGTGGGGTCTGGACGTGGCGTTAACACGGTTCAGGTGAAGTTGACAGATTCCAGGTGTCAGGGGCTCAGCCACAAACCTTGAAAAATAGGTATCTTGAGGAAAATATTTTCCCAGTGGCAAATGATTCTTTGTCACTTTGCTTTTATTCTTCTGTCCTCTTTTGACTTGCTGATGATACTTGAGCAAGGCACTTGTGATGATTCTAGGACCTTCCTCAAACTGGCTTCTGGAATGACCGTTACCTGGGGCGTGGCCGCCGTCCACCCTCCTGGCTCCGGCTTTCCAGCTTCTGCAGGAAGCCTCGCCTCACGCATCTTAAGCCCCCAGCAGTATCGAGCAGAAGTTGCAGAACATTCCGTATATTCCGGCCTCCCCCCACACAGCCTGCCCCAGCCAAGTGGTGCCTTGGTTACAACCGGTGATCCCATTACATTGACCCGCCATCCTCACCCAGAGCCCGTAGTTGACATTCAAGTTCATTCTTGGTGTTGGACACTCCGTTGTTTGGACAGATCGTGCGGTGGCCCCATCCACCGTCAGGGTATCACGCAGAGCGGGCTCGATGTCCTCCGAGCCCTCCGCCCGTCCGCCCTCCTCCCAGCCCCTGGCAGCCGCTGATCCGTCTACTGTCTCCATAGTTTTGCCTTTCTGGAATGTCATATGGTTGGAATCGTATAGTATGTAGCCTTGTCAGACTGCCTTCCTTCACTTAGTGAAAATGCATTCAACGTTCCTCCGTGTCTTTTTGTGGCTTTGATAGCTCATTTCTTTCTAGTGCTGAGGAATATTCCATTGTCCAGAGGTGGCACGGTTCACTCACCTACCAAGAGACGTCTTGGTTGCCTCCCAATTTCGGCAAACTAGGAGTAAAGCTCTTAGGAATACGCGTGTGCGTGCTTTTGTGTGGGTGTCAGTCCCCATCTCCTCTGGGTCGGAATCGAGGATCTTGCTGGATCACATGGTAAGAAGGTGTCGTTTTGTAAGAGGCCACTGGCTGACCGCACGGCGGCCGCACCTCCGTTCTGCCTTCTCACCGGCCATGCGGGGCGTTCCTGTCGCTCCATGTCCTTAACCGTGTATGGTGGTGTCAGCCGTCTGGATTTCAGCCTTTCTAATAGGCGTGCGATGGTGATAACATCACTTTTTTTCACAATTTTAAAACTGCGGATAAAAACAAAATGTATCGCCTTACCCAGCATGCAGTTAGCAGTGTAAAGTATAAGCATTGTTGTGCGGCCGATCTCCAGAACCTTCTGTTGTGCTGAGCCAAAGCCCTGTACCCTTAAAACACCTCGGGGAGGTGGGCCCCTCGCGCCTCCTGGTTCCTCCACCGGATCGCAGGCGTGCGGGCCTGCTGCCCGAATGACAGGTGCAAGGTCCGGGCCCGTGTGTCCCACCAGGCTGCACGCAGGGTTCGCTTTGACTTTCTGCACCTTTCTGTCCCCAGGAATTTCGGGGGTTTTCTCTGTGGGTGCTGCCACGCCACGGGGAGGGGTCATGGCTAGCAAAACGCCACCAATGTTCCCAGTGCCCTCACTGGTTGCCGAAGCCCCCCCTCCCCCGCCCAGGGGTGCCGGGGGTCTGGGGGTGGGCCATTCCTGGTCCGCGCCTTGTCGGTGGCATCTCTCCCCGCGCAGGTGAACTCCAGTGACATGTGTGGCCCCTGGGAAGCGCTCACTCATCTCCGCTTCACCTGAGCAGCGTCACCACCTGACTGGGGGCTGGGGAGGGTGAGTGTGTCTGTTAATAAATCCTAGTGACTCAAGAGCTGGCCCTTGGAGACGTTTGGCCCAGTGTAGAACAGTAACTCAGAGCGTGCGTTTTGAAATGGACCCTACTGCTGCGCTATGACTTTGACCCCCTATCATGAACTTGAAGCCACCGGCCTTAGGGGCTTTGGAGAGGACACGTGAACAGCGGTGCTTGGCACACAGAGCCGTGATTGCACCATGATTGCAAAAGGCCACAGGCCTCACGAGGCCACCCACCCCCGACAACAGGCCCCTGATTCGGGGAGGCCGCTGCCCTTCACAATCCTGTTAGGGTGACTGACTGGGGAGGGCATGATGCAATCAAAAGAAATGATAGATGAGGGTCGTTTGTCTAAGGCCCTGTGTGACCGAACCCTCGGCCCCTCTGCTCGCTGTGACCAGCGATCCGGGTAGTGGGTCGCCGCTCCCGGAACAGGAGCACGCAGCTGAGGCCGAGCAGAGGCCCAAGGGTGCCTGGGGTCCTGCCCTCCTGCTCTGTCAAGCGGCCTCAGAAGTGGTCTCCATGCCTCCTGGAAGCCCAGAGGCCCCAGTTTCTCACAGCCTAGACCTCAGCCAGCCTTGCAAAGCCGCCGTGTCCAGCCCCCTCCCTTCAGCTGCCCCACACCCACCACGCACGAGACTTTGAAGCACTGTCAGTCCCCCAGAAAGCCCTGACCGGCCTGGGCAGTGTCCCCGTGACTCTGAAAGCAGTCTCCGCACTGCTGGCCTGGCCGCCGCCAGGTCCTGAGCACCTTGGAGCAGGGCCCACCATCGGCTTCCCACTGTGTTGTCAGTACTTAGCCCAGCACCCAGACCAAGCACCCAGCACGTAGTACCTCTGGGTGTGGGTGGGACCGAGTTCAAGCCCACCAAGTACTTGATCAAAGCGAGATGCAGCGAAGGCCCAGTTAGGCCCCTGCAGATAAGACCCTGGGCCCAGCAGGAGAGCAGGGGTGTGGGAATTCGGGAAGGAAGCAGCTCCCACAGGCCAAGCAGGAACTGCGAACATGGGAAGCCACGTGACCCCAGGGTGCCATCTCTAAATGGCATCTCTGAGCCAGGGATGTCAGAGGGCACCCCGGGGAAGATCCTGGTCCTCTTAAGATTGGGGAAGGAGAAGGAGGGTAAGAACTTGGGGGGACGGGGTGGGCATAGGGTATGCCTCCCCCAGGCCCTGCTTCACCTGAGAGGGAGAATACTCCAGCTGTTTCCAGAATGATCGTGAGCCTCACACACCCCTGGGATGGGTGAAGGGGCCTGAGCCCTACCCAGGAAATGCCCGCCCCACCACTACCTTCTCATCTGAGCGGGTTTTGGCCTCACTAACAATTCAGCTTCAATTCCCACCCCTTTTTTATTGTTGAAGGAGCATGAGGCCAGGCACGGTGTGGTCACCCCCCTACGTAGGGGCCAGAGGGGCTGAGCAAGAGGAAGGATCTGGCAGGCACGACTCCAGCCTGGTGCTGGGGGTACAGAGGCGTGCATCTTTCCTGGAAGGACCTCAGAGTCAGGACTGGAAGGCTCAGGGCTGGAGCCAGGGGGGGACCCAGGGGGGCCCCGGGCCTGGGGGAAGAGGAAGGAGCCGGCACAAGGAGGAGGCCCGCAAATTCATTCCCTGGGGTCCACAGCAGGGGACGCCTGTGGGGGCGCAAAGAAATTGTGTCCCACTGGGTCTCCATCCCCTCGTCTTCCAGAATGAGTTTGAGCAGCTGACTTTCGAGGACCAATGAAGAGGAGAAGGCCGCAGGCCCCCTCCTTGGAGGAGGGGCACCTCTCCCATCCAAGCCGCCCTCACACCTTGAGCTCACAGCAGCTCAGTCAACAAGGGAAAGTGCCCGCGCCACATGTCGCCGAGCCCGGAGAGCGGACAGGCTCGAAGCGCGTTCATCAGTTGGGTGGCCACGAGAGCTAGGAAGTCCAAGAACTAATTTGTAACAAACTTAGGAAAGAGCCTCCAGGCCATCGAACTGGCGGATCAGGGTGAGTAAGGAGCTCTGACCACAGCTCAGCTCCCTCCGCGCCCCCAGGTGCAAGCTCCGCAGGCCCCGATGAGGCCGGACCTGAGGAAGCTGGGCGAGAGGCCACAGCACCACCGTGGGCAGGCTCGGGCAGGAGGCAGGGGCGGGGTCCGGGCAGCCCCTGGGAACTAGGGTGACTTGGTCCTGGGTCCGTGTGTGTGTGTGTGTGTGAGTGGTTTTGTGAGTGTGTAAATGTGTGCTGTGATTGCACGTCAGTGTGCGAGCATGTGGGTAGTGTCTGTGAACGTGTGAGTGGTTTGTGATTGTGGGTTCTCTGCGTGTTGAGTGCAGTAGTGTGAAGAAAGGGGACACCAAGAATATCATCCCTGCCATGGTCCTGATCAGCGTGACCTCCCTAAGGCACTGGACAAGTGCCAGTAACAAACTTGGGAGGGACCAGGTAACATGAGAAGACAAGGGCATGTTCTGGGGATGAGGCTGTGACCGCATTAAGGGGTGTGACCTAATGTCGGGAGCTGCCAGAAGAAAAGACGTGCCTTGACCTGCAAGATCAGCCACCGGCACAGCTAAGCTGCATTATCACTCCCAGCACAGCAAGAGCTGCATTATCACCTTCAGCTGAGGCCTTCTTGTTTACCTCCCAAGCCTGCCTTGCTAGCCTCTCGGGCGGCGTGCTGACGCTGCAGTCCCCGCCCGTGTTTCCAGCAACTAACTCACGTCAACTGCCCGCTTTCTACCCTTTATAAGACATGCGTGGTTCTCTCAATAAAGAAGCAGAGCCGGCTTGACCAGAAACCTTGCCTTGCCTTCACTCTCTGTGCTCCCTGTCCTGCCCTATTCTCGCTCCCACCCTCAGGTTCAGGAACCTACGACCGATTTACTGCCCCGCCTGCCCGCCGGCCGGAGTACAAACAGACAACCTAGTATGACAGGTGGATGGCAGAATCAAGCTCAATGACCCCAGGTTTTCCTCGGAGCCAGTAACAGAGCTGCTGAATCAGGCTGAGGGGTGGGCTTCTTGTCTCTCCCCTAATCTCACGCCACCAGCCTGGGGAAGCACCCGGAGAGTTCAAGAGGGGCAGGACTTCGGTGGCCACCCCTGCACCTGACCTTCCTTGGTTCCTCCTTGCGTCCTCTGGCCACACAGTCGCCCTGATATGTTGATTTAGGGCAAAGGACAAAGGCCGGTCTCTGCTCCCTTTAGAAAGTGGGGCCAGGCTGGCTGAGCTCGCAGAGTGAGGAGAGTGCCCATCCTGCCTGGTCCGAGGCGCCTGGTGTGGTGAGGGGCACCAAGGCAGCCATGGGGCTGCTGACCTCGGACACGCTGGGGCCCCTGGCCATCGCCGTGGCCGTCTTCCTGCTCCTGGTGGACCTTTTGCACAGGCGTAAATTCTGGGCTGCCCGTTTCCCGCCAGGCCCCATGCCGCTGCCTCTGCTGGGCAACCTGCTGCAGATGGACTTCCAGAACACACTTTGCTACTTTGACAAGGTAAGGAAGGCGGGAGGCGGGGAGCAGCGGAGGGGGACGGGACCCCCACTAGCAGCAGACAGCGGGTGGTGGGTGAAGCCGCAGGCTGCACCGGGGAGATGGGCCGAGCCCAGGAGGCAGGTGTGAGAGGCTTACTGCAGACGGCCTTTGTGCAAGGCCCGAAGGACGGCTGGGATTTTCCAATCAAAGGTCAAAGAGGGCAAAGGCCTGGAGTGGGGTGTGGGCTTGGCAGTGGATTTGAGATCCCGTAGGACAGCACTTAAATTATGTGACCGGCGTCCCTTCTGATTATGGCAGGAGAAACGGTCTTGAGAATGGGAGGAGTTTCATCATGAGGCCCATTTTATTCTTTTCTTTTCTTTACTGAAAGAGGGCACAAGTGTGTGAGGGGCAGAGAGAGAGAGAGAGAGAGAGAGTTCCACAAGGGGCAGAGAGAGAGAAGCAGGGCTTACTCGAATCGGGCTTGAGCTCCCCCAATGAGGGGCTCGAACTCACAGTGAGATCATGACCAGAGTCAGTCAGGTACGAGCCCCATTTAAATCAGGAAACCAAGGGTGACGTAAGTGCAGTGACAGTTTCAACTCTTTTGCTGCTGTGGTTTCTTGGGTCTCAGTGCTCACCTCTATAAACTTCAGTTTCTTCACCTGTAGAATGGGATCCCAATTTGGCCTACTGACAATTTTGGTGACCTTTCCAAAGTCCTAGCTGAGAGGTCTGATCCAGGGTGAGGTCCTCCTCCAGACAATGTGACCCTCAGGGTCACGAGGCCAGACCTCGCCCTTGCAACAGCATGCATGCCGCTGGTGGCCTAGGGGTGCCCCAAGGCTAGCGGTAGCCTGGTGGGTGGAGACAGGCTTGACATACGCTGTCACTCCTTGGCCTGCAGCTGCGGCACCGCTTCGGGGACGTGTTCAGCCTGCAGTTGGCCTGGACGCCCGTGGTGGTGCTCAACGGCTTGGAGGCCGTGCGCGAGGCACTGGTCTACCACAGCGAGGACACGGCCGACCGCCCATATATGCCGATCTATGAGCACCTGGGGTTTGGGCCGCGCTCCCAAGGCAAGCGGAGGAGGGGGGCAGACCGAGGTCTGGCGGGGACTGGGCCCGCAGTGACTCAAGATCAGGCAGGGCCAAGCGGAGGCGGGATCGTGGAAGGGCAGTGCAGGGAGGAGTCAGCGAATTCGGAGTGCCCGCAGGTGGGGGGGGGGGGGGGGGGGGGGGGGGGGGGGTGGAGAGCGGAGCCTGACCGAGAAGGGGCGGGCCCAGGGCTGAATCAAGCAAGAAAAAGATGTCAGGGTGGCCGGGAATGGGGAGCTGGAAGTCGGTACGGGCGAGGCAGGGGCCGGGCCGGAACTTTTCCCGACTGGGAAGGGGTCTAGGTGGGCAGAACAGAGTGATGCCAACACCGGCCCCCAGCAGAGGAGAGCTGGCGGGCAGGCAGAGAGATCAGTCCCCAGAGGCAAGTGGGTGTCAAAGTGGGCGCGATTTAGTGGGCGTGGGGAGCAAAGTTTGTGTGGGCGGGCAAGGGGCCGGGCATGTGAACGGGGCAGAGGCGGGGCCTTGAGAAAGGGGCGGGGCCAAGTACAAAATAGGACGGCGCGCGCAAACCACGCCCACGGCCCCGCCCCCAGGGCTGTTCCTGGCGCGTTACGGGAGCGCGTGGCGCGAGCAGCGGCGCTTCTCCTTGTCCACCCTGCGCAACTTCGGCCTGGGCAAGAAGTCACTGGAGCAGTGGGTGACCGAGGAGGCCTCGTGCCTCTGTGCAGCCTTCGCCGACCAAGCCGGTGCGTGTTGGGGCTGAGGGCCACAGGAGACAGGGACGGAGGGGCAGGGGAAGAGATGGAGGAGACCCCCCAGACCCGCCCTGTCCCCTCTCAGGACGCCCCTTCAGCCCCAGCGACTTCCTGAATAAAGCTGTGAGCAACGTGATCGCGTCCCTCACCTTCGGGCGCCGCTTCGAGTACGACGACTCGCGCCTCCGCCTGCTGATGGACGCGGTGCTGCAGGGCCTGGAGGAGGAAAGCGGCTTCCTGCGGGAGGTGCGGGTTGGGGCGCCAGGGAGCGCCGCCCTAAAATGAGCCTCCCGGAGGAGGAGGAGGAGGGGAAGGAGGAGTCCAGAGGGGCTTCGGAGAAAGGCTTCCAAGACAAAAGGCCTGGAGAAGGGGGGCAAATCGCAGAGGGAGATGGGAGAGGCCAGCCCGGGTCCAGGAGCCCAGGAGACGGTCAAGTTAGGAGTCTACCTCTTTCCCTGGAAGCCACTAGAGCCCGTGAGATCTAGAGTTTAGATGTATCCTTCTGGGCCCCGAGCCAGGAAAGAGGACCAAGGCCCGAACTTAGGGAGGAATCATGTCACCGCTGGGGGCACCCTGGAGGTGGCGGGGACCTGACTGATCAGGGCGGACAGCTGGGCACAGGACGGTCCCCCACCTGTGGCCCTCACAGGCCCTGAACTCCATCCCCGTGCTGCTGCGCATCCCGGGCCTGGCCGACAAGGTCTTCTCGGGGCAGAAGGCCTTAGTGATCCTCCTGGATGAACTGGTCCGGGAACACAGGAAGACGCGAGACCCCACCCAGCCACCCCGAGATCTGACTGATGCCTTCCTGGATGAGGTGGAAAAGGTGAGGTGTCAGGGACAGTGGTGGTGGTTTCAGCACCCCATGGACCCCACGAACCAAGGCCCAGGAAAGTGGGGCCTGTACATCACCCAGTGATCAGTGATGGGTGCGGGGGAGGGGGGCATCTGGGGGCTTCTTCCCTCTGCCGGAGCTCACCCTCTTGGCATGGCCCAGGCGAAGGGGAACCCCGAGAGCAGCTTCAATGACGAGAACCTGCTCCTGGTGACAGCCGACCTGTTCGCTGCTGGGATGGCGTCCACCTCAACCACGCTGGCCTGGGCCCTCCTGCTCATGATCTTGCACCCGGACGTGCAGCGTGAGTTCAGCCTGGCGCCCAGATGGGAGGGATGAGGGAGAGGAGGGGCGGCTGGGCCCCCCCCCCCCCGAAGCTCTGAGCAGAGGCCGGGCCCCTGGCTCAAGGGTAAGAGCTGCCTCCTCCAGACAGGCAGGCAGAGGTTGGAGCCCAGACCTCGGGGTTCTGACCACCGGGGGGATGCCTGTCTGTCCAGGACGAGTCCAGCAGGAGATAGATGAGGTGTTGGGGCCGGCGCAGCGACCACAGATGGGGGACCAGACCCGCATGCCCTTCACCATGGCCGTGATCCATGAGGTGCAGCGCTTTGGGGACCTTGTCCCCCTGGGCGTGCCCCACATGACATACCGGGACATTGAACTGCAGGGCTTCCACATCCCCAAGGTAGGTGTCCGCACGCATGCTCAGCACCAGCCAGCACGGCCAAGGCCAGGTAAGGCGGGGGCTGGAACCCACGCACCCAGCCCTCGTTTCTGTAGGCCCCGACCGTCCCAGCCCAGGCAGGTGTGGGGGATGGGAGCAGAGGGCAGGGCCGGCCTGTCTCTTCAGAGCCCCCAGTCAGGTGGGGCAGACAGACTGAAACGTTGCACGGTGTTTTGGACCAGCCTGTGCACAGGGACAGGCGGCAGTGTGGACCCGCGTGGGCGGTGAGTCACTTGGCCCTGCCATGGGGACAAAGAAGGTGCCGAGCAGCCTCTTGGGCCAGGGGTGATTTGAAAGAGTCCCACGTGTGCCAGGCAGAGTGTGCACCCACGCATGTTTGATGGCTGGGGTCTGGGGGTCCCGTCGCCTGGACCCTGCCCATGCCAGGCATCTCCTGCCAGGGGACAACGCTTATCACCAACCTGTCGTCAGTGCTGAAGGACAAGACGGTCTGGAAGAAGCCCTTCCGTTTCCACCCCGAGCACTTCCTGGACGGCCAGGGCCAGTTCGTCAAGCAGGAGGCCTTCATGCCCTTCTCTGCAGGTACCTGGGGCGCCCAACTCACTGACCCCTCCCAAGGGAGTCCTGGGGGACGGAGCCCAGGCGCCCAGGCTCACTGAGCACCCCCACGCTCACCCACAGGCCGCCGCATATGCCTCGGGGAGCCCCTGGCCCGCATGGAGCTCTTCCTCTTCTTCACCTGTCTGCTACAGCGCTTCAGCTTCTCGGTGCCTGAGGGGCAGCCCCGCCCCAGCGACCACGGTGTCCTTTCCTTCCTGATGATGCCACCCCCCTACCAGCTCTGCGCCTCGCCCCGCTAGCGGGAGGGGCGGGGCCGCCCCCAATTGGCTCCTCAGCAGGGGCCCTGATATGCAATAAACTGGTTTGGCGGTTCCATCCTGGCTCTGAGTCCCCGTCAGGGCAGGGATGGGGCCTCAGCAGCCTCCCCAGGGCCAGCCCCTACCCTGCCTTATTCATCCTTACCTTGCATTTGATCCCATTTGAGAGGTGGGTAAACTGAGGGTCAGAAGATGACAAGCTTACCCCCTCGTCACCCACAGAGACCCACCACTGGCCGCTCTGGGTAGTGGCAGTGTCTGAGGTCCTGGCCCATGCCAGGAAGAGCCAGAACGAGCTGTGGAGAGAGCTCAGCCAGGCCCCGGTGGGGTGGGGAGGACCCCACTCAGCCGGGACGCCGACACGTGAGGTCCAGTGCCGCCCGCCCCGCCCCACGGGCCAGCGGCTCAGCCAGCGCCGTCACACCCTCTGCCACAGCCCCGAAGGCCAGGAGCTCAGGATGGCCAGGAATGTGCCAGCTCAGGTGCCAGAGCTTTCCCTGGGAAGCCTAATGGCAGTCCAGGGGTGAGCCACCTCCCTGAGCCTCTCAGTCACCCCAAACTAGGACGGGCCTCCTTCCCCAGCCCCTCAGGGGTGCTCGTGTCCGGGTGCCTGCTCAGGCGTGGCCATTCGTGGCCAGGCTGGAGCAGGAGGACACTCATCTGGCCCCAAAGCTAGGGCACAGTCCCCTGAGTGGCTGGGTCAGGCTGGGTTCTCGGGAGACTTGGCCAGGGGTTGGCAGGGTGACCTGTGGGCCCCAGGCATGCCCTAGGGACGGGGGTCAACCTTGGACTCATGTGACAGTGGGATGGTCAGAGGACAAAGGGGCCACGTGGAGGCCCTGGAGGAGGACACCTGGCTTTCGTCCTTGCTCTGCCAGGACACTGAGTGACCCTGGGCCAGTCCCTCTGCTGCCCTGGGCTTCTGCTTCCCCTTCAGCCAATGAGATGGTGGCATCAGGTAGCTGGCTGGGGCCTGTCTTCCTGCTCTGACTTCTGGGGCTGTGACCCTGTTAGCCTGGAGCCCCGGCCAGGAGCAGGACCGCTGTCCCCACCCCCTAATGAGCTGGTTCTGGACTGGGCACCTGGGTAGCACCTGGCGGTCTCTGAGAGTGGGCTGCTTGGCCAAGTCCTGCACGGACCCCCTCGTGCATTGAGGGAACAGCTTGGGGACCACAGACACTCAGGTCAGAAGCGCCCCCCTCCCTGAGGCTTCTTTTACCAGAGGACCTCCCCACCCCCCACCCCCTACCCAACAGCATCCTGACAGAGGGCCCACCGGCAGCTTCTAAATACTCCGCGACACGGTGCGCCCTGCTCTCAGGGGACTTGGCCTGTCCCCTGGCACTGAGTCTGTCTGCTGTTAGGGCTCAGGGGCAGGAGGTGGTGGTCCCGCAGCTGGTCAGGACAGAGAGTGTGGACAGGGTCTCACTGGGTCTTGAAGATACGAAGCCCCTGAAAGGAGGAGCTGTGTCTGCAGAAGCAGTAACTGGATTTATTGGTTTGTTACTCGTGGTTCTGGGTCTTCCCGGTGTTGGTGTCGGGCGGGAACCAGCCCAGCAAGAGCCGCCTCAGCAGCTGGGGGACCCAGGCCCCAGGCCCTTCCTCCTCTCTGTCCACCTCAGAGGCCTCTAGAAAGCACAAACAGGCATGCCTGCGGGTGTCTTGCTGCGAGGGCCTTTCCCCAGGGCCCGGGCGCCTCTGATGCTGGGGGGACAGACCCAGAAAGGTCTGGCCGGTCCTCCAGCCCTAGGGGCGGGGCCTCAGTCCCTGGCTCCCTGGGCTTCTCCCCTCCCCTCCCCACCCCACCCAGGCCACGAGGTCTGAGAGGAGGGATCTGTGACCTCTGCGGCGGCGTTGCTGAGGTCGGGGAGGGACAGTCCTGCACCGGGGTGGGACCTGCCCTCTTACCAGAAGGGTATACTGCTATCTCCGAAGGGACTTTTTTCTTTGCCTGGGAAGAAAGAAAGGGCACAGTGGGTTCTACGCTACACAAGTGGGGAAACCAAGGCCTCGCGTCACAGGAAGTCAGGAGAGGCAGGGTTCCTGCGGACACCATGACCGCAGCCTCTCGGCTCCGCACGGCTCCTTGCTCCACTGGGATGGCAATTTGGCCCAGTGGTCTTGGGAGTGCCCCGTCCCCCCTCACAGCCCCCACCCTGCAGTGCTCTGGGGCTTCTGAGTAGGACCCATGCTGGGGATGTCCCCGTGGGGGCACCAGGCTTCCTCACCTCCCCGACTTGGGTCCCTGCCACCTGTTCCTCCTGGGCCATCGCCTTCCCGGCAGGAATGGGGCCGGCTGCTTCCTCCTCTGGGGCCCGCCCCGCCCCCTCATGCTGAGACAAGATGTCCGTCTCCCCCTTGGCATCACCATTCGGTCCTCCAGCTGCCTTGGGGGGCGTGGCCTGCAGGGAGGGTAGGATGTGGGCAGAAAGGCCCTCAGGTTGCCTGGCCGCCCGCCCTGTTCTCTGCACCTGCAGTGTGCATAGTTCTTCGGCTTTCCCAGGAAGCCCTTCCCTGCTCAGTGAGTGGGGAGCTTCCGGGGGAGCGGGTTGTCACCATCCCTGGGAGTCCCCTGCCGCGAGCGGGGGGGGGGGGGGGGGTCTCTGCGCCTCACTTACCTCAGACGCTTGCTTCTTCCCGCTCCTGACTCTGCGTCTCTACAGAGGAAAACAGGAGAAGTGACGCATAGCTGTGAGGGGCTGGGAGTCCTTCCCTGACCTGCCCCGGATGCCCAGGGCAGCCGCCCCCTCCAGGGGAAGAGGGGCCCCCGGCCCCCACCTACCTGAGCGGTCACAGGGTAGCACTTATCCATCAGCCCCCACACCGGCCTTAGGGTCTCCCCTATGGGCTGCGTGACAAGGAGAGAGAGGAGGGAGAGAAGGCTGGGGTGACATCTAAGGGCCACCTCGGCTACCCACTAATCCGCTGTCAATGCCTGCATAGCAGACCCCTAAAAACTACTAGTAATTTCAGAAGTTCAAACAAACAATAAGTGATGACTTTAGAAGGTTAAAACTTCGCATTCATGAAACAAAAATAGGCTGTAAAACAGAAATGTTCAAAACTCCTCTAACTCCTGCACACAAAATATGCTATAATCATGGGAATGAAAATCCAATCCAAGTGTAGAAGGTCAAGTTGAAAGAAACAAAACATTTTGCAGAAAGAACAGAGAGGAGATCAGGAGCCCCCACAGCTAAGTCACAGCCCTTCCTGAGAGACGGTAACAGAGACAACAGACTGAGGTGGCAGGAGAGAGATACCAAATAAAGACGTCCCTTTTTTATCAAGACAATTTCCCAAAGATGAGGGACACGAGTTTCCAGGAGAGAAGGAATCACCGAGTGCCCAGGACAGTGGATGACAGGGACCCACCCCCAGAGACGGCCCCCAGTACATTTGAGAACACTGAGGTCAAGGAACCCCAAAACTTCCAGAAAGACAAAGAAAAAAGCCTGTTTTAGGAATTCAACGTTCGTCAAACTTTCCTTTGAAAGTCTTTGAAGCCAGGAGACAAGGAAGACCTTCAAAACCTATGAGAAAAATACTTCCGGTCTAGAATTCTGTATCTTTCCAAACTCTTAGTCGAATATGACTTAACACCACTTCAGACATGTAATAGCTAAGACTCCCCCCTCAGGAAGCAGGGGTTCTCCTAGAGGCTGGGTCCCACCAAAATGAAGGAGTGGTGGGGGCTCCCCAGACCCACGAGAACGGGAGGCCCCGGGACAGCTGAGCGGTGACCATGGGGGGGCATGCTGTCCACATGGAAACAGGAGGAGGGCCGGCTCCCTAACACAGGGCTCCATGAAAACGGTCATATCGATAAAGCACCTAATTTGTCTAAATGTATTGCAAGGAGATTGATCTTTTTTTTGGCAGAGAGCTTAGGTAAATTAAGTGTAGGTAGAAGGAAAACTAAAAAAGGGGCAGGACAAAATCACACACGAAGAGTGGCCATAGTATACTACTTGACCACTAGGAATACTGTTTTCATAGTTAAAAAATGTAAACCCTCAAATTAAGAAAGTAAAAAAAGAGCCCACTGCCGTGGAGAGGGACTTAAAAGCCAAAATGATATAAAAGTCAGCAAAACAGTGATGTTATTTAAGACTGTAACAATCGAAAATGTCATTACTCAAATTAAAAATTTTACAACCCCAAAAGTTATAGCCATGTATACTGGAAGGCTGGGGGAGGGGAGGTGCACGGAGGAGAGGGGTGCTGGGGGGGAGGTGCACAGGGGGTGGGGGGAGGTGTACGGCCCCTCCCCCCACGGGGAGGTGAAGTGCACGGGGGAGGGGCAGTGCATGGGGGAGGGGCAGTAAATGTGCAGTTGTTACCAGAGCTACATCCTCAGCTTCCACTGCAAGAATTCATTGGCTAATGTTTTTTGTTTTGAGAGCGAGCTAGAGCGAGTGGAGGAGGGGCAGAGAAAGAGGGACAGAGAGCATCCCAAGCAGGCTCAACTTGGGGCTCGATCTCACAAATCACGAGACCACAACCTAGCGGAAATCAAGAGTTGGGCGCTTAGCCCTGTGAGTCACCAGGTGCCCCGACAATAAGACTATTAAATGGAAATTTGGTTACTTTAAAAAACAGCAACAACAAAGAGAGGAGGTGAAGCTGGACTCAGCGGCGTCCGAGGCACCTGCCAACACGGGCCTTCTTAGGGGCTCCCCACCTCTGAATGGTCGCCCCCGGAAGGTGTAGCACATACTTCTCAGAGTTTCTGCGCCACCGATAACCTTGTTTCTACGGGATTCTCCTCCCCACAGCGCCGTGCAGAGAGGAGGCCCCCAGAGATCAGGCATGTGGTTCTGTCCCGTCACTTGGACGGCCTGGGTCTGTATAAAGTGTGAGCTGCTGAGCTGCCATGAGGCTTGAATGACGCGACAGATGGACAGCACGGAATCCAGCACGCGGCCCTGGGTGAGCCGGCGCGTCCGGCATCCACCGTGTTCTTCCGACCCAGGGCCGGGGGCGGGGCTTCCGCCATAGGTTCTTGGATCTGGACGTGACGAGGGAACGCGACCCCAGGCAGGTGTCCTGCTCTGAGCGCTGAGCCACATTCCACGGCTACTCACGTGAATGGGGGGTCGTCTGTTCCTCCTGGAAGGTGGAGGCCCCTGCCACAGAGGCCCGGGGTGACCAGCCAGCCAGCCCGTGGGGGGTGGGGCCTCCGTTTTGACACTTTGCCAGAAACACAGCGAATTTCTGCAGAGCCCTCGCATGCACGCGCGCGCGCGCGCGCGCGCACACACACACACACACAAACACACAGTCGGTTAACAACTGAGGTCAAGGGGCGGGACTCCTGTTCGGCTACCGGGAGACCCTCCCGGCCTCTAGGCCCCGGCCGTGCCCACCTGTGAGGACTCCCCCGTGATCGCGGGGTCCGGCGCTGGCCTCCCCGCGGACTCCTGGAAGTAGTAGTACACCGCTCCTGGGGGCGGGCGGAGAAAGGCCGGGGAAACATCTCAGAGGGCGCTGGAATCACTTTAAAACGTCAGTATTTACAATACGCCAGAAATTGTAGCCGTTTAGACTGAACTTGTAATGAAAGATGTTAGATATTAAAATGTATGCGGGATATAGGATCCTTCAAAAGGTATGCAAGCAAAGACCGGAAGGTCACTGCCCTAGGACATCGGGCTGTGTGGGTTTGGGCTCATGGGTTTTCTGGAGAGCGAGAGGCATGGGTTTTAGAATCAAACGTGGGTTCAAATCCTAGTTTCACTACGAAGGGCAGAAAGAAGGGAAGGGAAGAAAGGAACAGAAGGGCAGCCTTGACTCCGAGCTGCACAGAGCCAGTCCGTGGGAGCTGGGCGGCCTCGGAGGGGCCCTCGGGAGCCCTGGTCGGCAGTGGAACCAGCTTCCCAGCTCCTCCCGTCACCCCGCACCCAGGCTCGTACCTGCAAGAGCCAAGAGCTGCACTATGTACAAGGGCTTGTAGAGCCTGGAAGGGAAGCAGAGCGGAGTGTGGGGCTGGGCTGACTCGTGCCCTCACTGGGGGCTGGGGACGGGCTTTCCTCCCAATGCAGACCCCAATCCACTCCACCGGGCGTGTCCGACACTGTGGGGAGTAAGTCCTGCCGCTGTAACAGGGCTCAGCCCGGGCTTCCCGCTGCCGGGCAGGCAAGGCTCAGGGCCTCGGCCGCCTTGAGAGCCAGGCTTGGAGCCCGGACTGCGCTCCCTTCTCCTTTCCTTTTGTACTTGCTCCATGGATCCACCTTGCCCTTCCAGCCAGAAAGCAAGGCCCCAGCCCTGGCTGGACACTCAGCGTTGCTCATTCAGCGCTGGGTCAGCTCTTCTCCCCGAAGCCTTCCAAAGCCCCCCCTACTCTGGACAGACCCCACAATCAGGACCAGAAGTAGTATCCCCATGACTCATCCTTCTCTTCGGAGACCCCTCCCTTGGGACAAGTAGAGCATCTTGCTTGACACTGCCAGGACACTGGCTCCCGCGCGCGCGCACACACACAGACACACACACACACACACACACACACACACACGCAGGCACGCCCCCACTGCCAGGATCAGGCCCTCCAGCCCACCCCTGAGTCGCAGGGACACCGTAACAGTCAAGGAAAGGGGAGTCGAGAGCCCTATTCCCCTTCCTCTTAGACCCAAAGGGGGCCCCCCTCCTGGTCACTGCAGGCCTGGGAACAGGGCCCACTTAACCTCACCTCTCTCTCTGGCAGCACAGTCCAAACACCATTTTCTGTCTAAGAAGAAAAGACGGTCAACAGTCCACGCGTCCCGCAGGCCGGGGATGCCAGCGTCCCTTCACCGGGTGGCTTGCGGGGACTGCAGTGGGCCAGGACTGTGGGGGGAATGGCCGGGACATCAGGCCACAGGGCTCAGCCCGGGGATGGCCTGCAGGTCACAGCTGGAGACCAAACTCAGGACGGAGCGGGCGATGAGAGCTTGGAAAATGCTCCCGATTTCTCCCAAGACCTCAGAGTCCTGAACAAACGCTGGTTTCAGACCCCAGAGCTGGAAGGGCAGCTCCCAGGGACTCGGGATGGGAACGGCGGTCGGGAGAAGATTCAGGAAAAAGGATCACTCTATTGAACATTTGGTAAAAAATGACCCCAGATGTAGGTGGCTAGTTATTGCAGAAATGCCGCATAACGGAGAATACTCAAAAGGGTTGGAAAAGCATCATTATTATTTACTAGTCTAGTTTAGGAATCCTGGGGAGATCCCTGGCCTCTTCAAAATACCCCCTCAGTCTGAAATCCCACCATCGGTGTCGAATTCCACACAAACCAGCACCACTGTAAAGTCAAGGTCTCCACTGTGAGCTGGACCCAGTGTGGTCGGGAGCCTCTGCTTCCCAAGGGAGCTCCCCCTTCTCCCCAGGAACTATTCCAGAATATCCCTTGAAACCTCCACCCGCAGCCCCTCCTTCCCCACTTTCAGCAGCGAACCCAGACACCCCCAGCTCTCCCACCCCCAGGCCGGTTCACCTCCAGGGACTCGGCTGCCCTCCCCCTCTGGGCCCAGCCCCACTCAGGCCCAGGCGGGGCTCACCGTGGCGCCTCCCTTCTCCAGAGTCACCTTCTCTGAGAAAAGAGCCGGCAACATATTCAACAGGAAACTTTCTAGTCATTTCTAACTTGCCGTGAGCAAAGTTGTCAGGCTTTTTCTGAGAGGGGGTCTGGAGGGGGAGAGGGGAGGAACCGTCCTGAGGGAGAGAGGGGGAGGGGGCGGGGGAAGGCCCGGCAGGAAGGGAGGCGGGAAGGTAAGCCGGGAGTTGCCACGCCCACTTTCACCTGCTCCGGAGCTTTGCCGAGGGCAGCCTGCCAACCGTGCCGACATTAGCGATTTGCAGACGACCCTCTGACCCTTCAGTGTCCAGGCAGCCTGGCCACGTCCCTCCGGCTCCCTGAAGGGCCCTGCAGCCCCGCCCGGTCTGGGAGGCCAGGGCAAGCCCCTCCCTTTCACAAGGGGAGGGGGTCCGTGTGTGACATCATGGCCTAGGGGCTTTATGACAGGACAGCCTCTCCAACTGTGCCCAGAGCAGTTTGTCACTTGCTCTAAACCCCACCAGTCAGGGGCGGCGCCTCTGCAGCCATCGCTGCCACCTGCGCTGCCTGAGTCCCTGCCGTGGGCAGAGCTGCGTGCCAAGGCCTGTAGGGATTCAGAGACACAAAGGTGGGGAAGGCTCACTCTTGTCACAAGAGGGATATTTTCTGAATTGGAAACAAGAACGCAGCCCAACCATCTCTGAGTGCCATCCGTTCACCCATGCATTCGCCCAGGGTCTGCTGAGCCTCCATCAGGGGCCAGGAAGAGGGCTGAGGGGACAGAAAGGCCGGCAGGACCGAAGCCTGCCTTTGAGGAGCTTGGTGACACCAAACAGACCTTTTCTGATTCAAGACAATAACTTTGTCCCTCCCCGAATGACTATGAATGTAACGAAATAAGAATGACGATACTATGGATGGTTAACCCTGAGGAACGCTCAGGGGCCCCTGGGGGCTCAGTCAGGGGCGCATCTGCTTCTTGATGTCGGCTCAGGTCATGATCTCCCGATTCATGAGCTCGAACCCTACGTGGGGCTCTGTGCCGACAGCATGGAGCCTGCTTGGGACTCTCTCTCCCTCTCTCTCTCTCTCTCTGTCTCTGCCCTCCCCCTGCATAATAAATAAATAAACATAAAAAAAAAAACTCTGAGGAATAGTTTCATATCTACATGAAACATTTACCAAGATTGATCATATTTGCAACCATAAAACAAGCCTCACTACATTTAAAAGTTAAAGTTGTTTCTGGGGGGCGCCTGGCTGGCTCAGTCAGTAGAGCGTCCAGCTCCTGTTCTCAGGGTTGTGAGTTAAAGCTCCACATTGGGTGTGGAGCCTACTTTAAAAAAAAAGTTCATTCTTTGACCACAATGGAATTATTCTTTTTTTTATGTTTTTTTTAAATTTATTTTTGAGAGACCGAGAGAGAGAGCACGAGCAGGGAAGGATCAGAGAAAGAGGGAGACACAGAACCCGAAGCAGGCTCCAGGCTCTGAGCTGTCAGCACAGAGCGGGGCTCGAACTCATGAACTGTGAGATCATGACCTGAGCTGAAGCCAGATGCCCAACCGACTGAGCCACCCAGGTGCCCCGATCACAATGGAATTAAATTAGAAACCCATAACAGTAACAGAAAGATCCCTGGAAAATCTCCAAATATTAGAAACTAAACACACATTTAAATAACATATAAATGAATAAAACAAGTCTAAGAGAAAATTCGAATGTTTTTATGAACTGAATGCAAATGAAAAAATATCAAAATGTGTGGGATGCAGTTAAAGTACTTCCTAGAGAAAAACTCATAGTATTGAAAATAACAGGGGCATGGCACCTGGGTGGCTCAGTCAGTTAAGTGTTGGACTCTTGGTTTTGGCTCAGGTCATGATCTCCTGGTTCATGAGTTCAAGCCCCACATCAGGCTCTGTGCTGACTTCTCAGAGCCTGCTTGGTATTCTCTCTCTCCCTCTGTCTCTGCCCCTCCCCTGCTTGCTCTCTCTCTCAAAATAAATAAATAAACTTTAAAAATTAAAAAAAAAAACATAACAAATGTGGGGTGCCTGGGTGGCTCGGTCAGTTAAACATCCGACTTCAGGTCATGATCTCACAGCTCGTGAGTTCAAAGCCCACATCGAGCTCTGCGCTGACAGTGCGGAGCCTGCTGGGACTCTCTGTCTCCCCCTCTCTCTGCCCCTTCCATGCTCGCTCGCTCTCTCTCAAAAATAAATAAATAAGCTTAAAAAAGAGAAAGTAACAAATGTCTCAAATGAATTACCTCAGTTTCTACTTTAAGAAACTGGAAACGGAAGAGCAAATAAAGCCCAAAGTAAGCACAGAATTGAAATAAAAAAGATTAAAGTGAAAATAATTGAAATAGAAAACAGAAAGACAATAAAACAATAGGAAAAAAATCAATCAAACCAAAAACTTGTGTAACAAAGCAAGAATAACAAAATGTATCATTCTATGGATAAACTAAACCAGGAAAAAAAATAAGATCGATATCAAGAATGAATAAAGTGACAAAGAAGCAGATTCTATAGAGACCAGAATGACAGCAAGGGGATATTATGAGCATCTTCTGCCAATAAACTGGACTTCGAGGAAATGGACAAAATCTGTAAAAGGCACAAAACACCACAAACCCTGAATAACACATCTATAGAAGACAAGGAATTTATTTAACTCCCCCACTAGTGAATTCTCCAAACTTTTAAGGAAGAAGTGATACCAATTTTACACAAACTCTTCCAGAAAAAGGAGAGACTACTTTCCACCTCATTGTACGAGGGCGGCATTCTCTGATATCAAACTCAGACAAAGTCTGACACAAGAAAATGACAGAACAACACCTCCCTTAAACATAGATGCAAATATTAACAAATCTTAACTCGAAAAGCATGACATATGGAAAGTTGAATAGGTAATACCAAAGTTTACCCTCAGGAACGCCAGGCTGGCTCAATCTTCAAAAAACAATCAACATGTTTCATCATAGTAACTAAATAAAAAAGAAAAATCAACTGATTATCTCAACAGGTGCATAAAAAACATTTGACAAAATCCACATCTGTTCCTGATGACAAACTTCCAGAAAACTAGGAGTAGTAGAGAATCTCCTCAACTTGAAAGACATCTATGAAAAACTCAGGGCTAACAATGCACTCACTGAAAACTGCTGGATGCTTTCCCCGAGTTCAGGAATAAGGCAAGGACGTCTGCCCTCGTCACTCCTGTTCAACACGGTGCTGGGAGTTCTAGACAATGAACTCAGGCAGAAAAGAGAAGCAACCGCCCCTTACACATTCGTAAACCCACCACACTCCTGAATGACGCAGTGACGTCAGTGATGAAGCGTCACGTCAACGTCCCTCGCCCGCCTCATCTAGTCCAATAAGCAATGTGACGTCTGCAGATCAGATTTTCTACCACTTGCCAGTTTTCTCCTGAAGTCAAACTGTATACCTGGAGTAACAGGTTCCTAGAGGCAGGGCCTCATTGCTGCAATGATTCGTCCCTTTATGTAACTTACAATACTGTTTGTGTCCGTTTCATAAAAGAGCTGTAACGTTTTCTCCATCAATTTCTGTAGCAAATTGCAAATGAGACCAAAGCCTTTCACTTGCAAACGTATCATGATGTTGCTCATTGATTAAACTAATGTTTTTCAAGTTTGGCAGAGTTAGCCGTTACAAAAGACGGCCAGTCCCTCCAATGGACTACAAAGCTTAACATAAAAAGAAAGAGAACTGAAGAGACTGAGAAAAGTAAAAGGCAATCAGATTGGAAAAGAAAAAGTAAAATATCTTTATTTTACAGACCACATGATTGTGTACAAAGTCCTACAGGAGCATACAAAAAACTACGATAGTTTAGCAAGGCTGAAGGATACTAGATCAATATATAAAAATAAATTATATTTGCAGTGAACATAAAACTGTGCTAAAAAATAAAATATATTTAAAGATCAATTCTATTTCTATATGGTAGCAACAACTGGGAATTGAAATATTTCTAATTATACCATTTATAATAGTATCAAAAATATGAAACATATAAGGGGAAATATGACAATAAATGTATGCAAGATCTGTACACTAACCACTATAAGGCGTGGCTGAAAGAAGTGAAGGAAAACCTACATAAATGAAGAGATAAGCCACGGTCAGGGATCAGAGGATTCAACGTTGTTATGATATCAATTCCACTCTCACACTGATCTATAAAGTCAGTATAATTGTAATAAAAGTTCCAGTGAACTTTTTCATTTTTAAAATCAAAAGCTTTATCTAAGGTTCATAATGAAAATGCGAAGGGCCTAAAATGGCTAAACAATTTAAAAAATAAACAAAGTTGTTCATCAATCAAGACAACATGAAGTTGTTTATGTCAAGAGAGAGGGAGAGAATAGTGTCCAAGAGGCAGGTCCATACACTGTTGATTTTAAACAAAGGTGATTCACTGGAGGAAAGAGTCTTTTCAATAAATGGTCCTAAAGAAACTGGATATTCATATGGAAAAAAGTGGACTTTGGGTCATACCTCACACCATGTACAAAAACCATGTAAACTCAAGTTTAATCATAGACCTAAATCTAAAACCTAAAACTATAAAATGTCTAGAAGAAAACGAAGGAGAAAATCTTTGTGACTATGGATTAAGCAAAGATTTCTCAATGTAACACCAAAATCCTGATCCATAATAGAAAAAAGCCTCATGTCCTAGACTTCATAAAAATTTAAATCTTCCCTTCTAAAGACACTATTAACAGAACAGAGTGACAAGCCACAGACTAGGAGAACATATTTGCAAATTATATAGCTAATTAAGAAATCTGTATAGAATATATAAAGAACCCTCAAACTCAGTAACAAGAAAACGAACAAGTGATTTTTAAAATGGGCAAAAGATAGTACAAAAACAGACACTCAGATCAATGGAACAGAATAGAGAACCCAGAACTGGACCCACAAATGTATGGCCAACTCATCTTTGACAAGCAGGAAAGAATATCCAATGGAATAAAGAGTCTCTTCAGCAAGTGGTGCTGGGAAAACCGGACAGCGACATGTAGAAACATGAATATGTGACATGCAGAAAAATGAACCTGGACCATTTTCTTACAGCATCCACAAAAATAAACTCAAAACGGATGAAAGACCTAAATGTAAGACAGGAAGCCATCAAAATCCTCGAGGAGAAAGCAGGCAAGAACCTCTTTGACCCTGGCTGCTGCAACTTCTGACTCAACACGTCTCCGGAGGCAAGGGAAACAAAGGCAAAAATGGACTACTGGGACCTCATCAAAATAAAAAGCTTCTGCACAGCGAAGGAAACAATCAGCAAAACTAAACAGCAACCGACAGAATGGGAGAAGATATTTGCAAACGACATATCAGATAAAGGGTTAGTATCCAAAATCTATAAAGAACTTATCAAACTCAACACCCAAAAAACAAATAATCCAGTGAAGAAATGGGCAAAAGACACAAACAGACACTTCTCCAAAGAGGACATCCAGATGGCCAACCGACACATGGAAAAATGCTCAACATCACTCGTCATCAGGGAAATACAAATCAAAACCACACTGAGATACCACCCCACACCCGTCAGAACGGCTAACATCAACAACTCCGGCAACAACAGATGCTGGCGAGGATGCGGAGAAAGAGGACCCCTTTTGCCTGCTGGTGGGAATGCACGCTGGTGCAGCCGCTCTGGAACACAGGATGGAGGCTCCTCAAAAAATTAAAGACAGAGCTACCCTATGAGCAATTTCACTACTAGGTATTTATCCAAAGGATACAGGTGTGCTGTTTCAAAGAGGCACATGCACCCCAAAGTTTATTGCAGCGCTATCAACAAGAGCCAAGTATGGAAAGAGCCCAAACATCCATCGACAGATGAATGGATAAACAAGATGTGGTACGTGTACACACACACACACACACACACACACACACACACACACACACACTGGAGTACTACTCAGCAATCAAAAAGAATGAAATCTTGCCATTTGCAACTACATGGATGGAACTAGAGGGTATTATGCTAAGCAAAATTAGTCAGTCATGGAAAGACAAATCTCATATGAATAAAACAGGGGCGCCTGGGTAGCTCAGTCGGTTGAGCGTCGGTTTCAGCTCAGGTCATGATCTCGTGCTTTGTAGGTTTGAGCCCTGCATCAGACTCTGTGCTGACAGCTGAGAGCCTGGAGCCTGTCTTTGGATTCTGACCCTCTCTCTCTGACCCTCCCCTGCTCATGCCCTCTCTCTCTCTCTCTCTCAAAAATAATAAATAAAACATTAAAAAAAGATATAAAACAGATGAACATAAAGAAAGGGAAGCGAAAATAATATAAAACCAGGGAGGGGACAAAACATAAGAGACTCTTAAATGTGGAGAACACGCAGAGGGTTACTGGAGGGGCTGTGGGGGAGGGGAGGGGCTACATGGGCGAGGGGCGTTACTCCTGAAAAGAAATCTACTCCTGAAATCATGGTTGCACTATATGCTAACTAACTTGTATGTAAATTTAAAAAATAAATAAAATTTAAAATAAAATAAAATGGGCAAAAGTTTTAAATAGCTACTTCACCAAAGAAGAAAGACAGACGGAAGATAGGCGCGCGCAGACTCTCAACGTCACAGGTCACTGGGGAGGAAAACGCAAATTAGAACCATAATGAGTTCTCGCTGCACACCTGCTATCGATTCTCCCAGACTAAAAAGACTGACCATAACAGACATCGATGAGAAGTGGGAAAACTGAAACTCGACCACCGCTGACAGGGATATAAAATGATGCAACCACTTTTTGGAGTTTGAAAGTTTCTTTAAAAATAAAACCACATGGGGCCCCTGGGTGGCTCAGTTGGTTAATCTGACTTCGACTCAGGTCATGATCTCGTGGTTCGTGGGGTTTTGCTCCACGCTGGGCTCTGGGCTGACAGCTCAAAGCCTGGAGCCTGCTTTGGATTCTGTGTGTGTCTCTCTCTGCCCCCCCCCCCATGCTCACGCTCTGTCTGTCTGTGTTTCTCTCTCTCTTAAAAATAAATAAACATTAACAAAATTTTATTAAAAAAAATAAAAACATAGACCTAACATATGACCTAGCCATTCCCCTCTAGGTATTTACCCAACAAAGAAACCATATTCCATACAAGACATACACCAATATTCATAACAGTTTTATTTATAACAGCCCCGAAGTGGAAGCAACCCAAACCCCCATGAACAAATCGCGGCACGTCCACATAACAGAATGCACTCAGCAATGAAAGGAATGGGCTACTGAGCCCCATAACAATGAGGATGAATCTCAAAATAATTTTGCTGAAAGAAGCCAAATGAAGAGGAATACATATTGTATGATTCCACTTATACAAAGTTTTACAAAATGCAAGTTTTCATGATAGAAACCATCTCGGCAGTTGTCTGG
>PJEM01015913.1:0-27904 GCA_004023845.1 Helogale parvula | reverse complement strand
AATGTTTTATTTTATTTTTGATACAGAGAGAGACAGAGCATGAGAGGGGGAGGGGCAGAGAGAGGAGACACAGAAATGGAAGCAGGCTCCAGGCTCTGAGCTAACTGTCAGCACAGAGCCTGACGCGGGGCTCGAACCCACGAATGTGAGATCTGACCTGAGCCGAAGTCGGAGGTTTAACCAACTGAGCCACCCAGGCACCCCTTCATATTGTTTTCCATAGCGGCTATAGCATTTTACATTCACACTAACCAGTACACAATGGTTCCAGTATCTCTGCATCTTCATCGACACTTGTTATTTTCTGGTGGGTGGGTGGGTGGGTGTGTGTGTGTTTGATAGAAGCCACCATAATGGATGTGAAGTAATTTTCTCTATATATTTTTAAACTTGTTTGTTGCCCTCTTCTCTTCATTTCCCAGAATGTAAAGTAGGAATGTAGAGTAGGAACTTTATATGTTTTATTTAACAATAAATACAGAGCACCTAGTATATCTAGAATATCTGGCACAGAGTAAGTATTCAATAAACATGTCAAGTGAAAAAATGCATAGCAGACCTTATAACTCAAGTTCAAATATTTTCTATATTACTTATATAATATGTTTACTTAGAGAAGTCTTTTTTTAGATACCAAACTGACCTCCTACAGGAGGATTTTTTAAGACAGAAAGTTATGTTGTATAGAAAAATGTCATGTTCCCACTACAAAAAAACAGGGCAATTAACAAATTCAGTTTCCAGAAAGTAATCCAAAATTCTTACCGGCAGTCCTGGGCCCATCATAAGCACCAGCTTCTTCACCATCTCTAAATATCTTCAAGGTTGGATATCCACTGACTCCATACTTATTACAGGTATTCGTGTTGGCAGTACAATCGACCTAAAGATTAAAACACACAAACCATCTGTTACCAAGATGCCTGTTGCAGGCTCCTCCTATATCCCCCAAATACTAAGACTGGTCAAATCATAAAAGGTTCAAGCAATTCTTTGCACACATGCCACAGAGTATTAGATTTTAAAGGCAGACTGGTGCTGGGCTAGCTGTATCAGAATCACCCAAATAATTCATTAAAATTTAGATTGCTGGACCTCCTCCAAAATGCACAAATGACTATTTAAAATCTGACTTTGAAGTCTCTATTGTTTAAAGCAGTGGTCTTGGCCTTTTTTCTGCCTTAGAGGGGGGACGCCTGGGTGGCTTAAGTTAGTTGAACGTCCAACTTCAGCTCAAGTCATGGTCTTGTGACTCGTGATTTCAAGCACCACATCAGGCTTACTGCTATCAGTGCAAAGCCCACTTCAGATCCTCTGTCCCTCCCCTGATTGCACTCCCTCAAAAGTAAGTAAACATTAAAAGAAAACAACTCCTATCTATTTAGCTACTTACCCCAAAGTAGGTAGTGCTAAAGGCACTTTGCATATGTTATTTCATTCACTCTTCAAGAGATCTGACGTATGGTCCCAATGACACAAATTGAGGTTTAGAAAGTAATACGTCCATAGTAACACAGGCTATAGCCACACAAAGCAGGAATTAAATAATGACTGAACCTTTTTATCCTCCTATGGCAAATCGCCATAGAAATATCAGGAACAAAAGCAATTTCCAAAAACAGTCATATATATATGTAGGAACTATTTATTTGAGGCTGGCCAAGATGTGAGCTTTTATACTGGAACAACTATGGGCTTATTATAATAATGGCCAAGCTCTAGAAGCATTGATTGTAAAAGCAAATACCAAGTTTATAGCTGACCAGTTAGTTACACATTCACAGCACCCTATTATTTTCCTATTCCAATCACTGTGAATATCATAAGGTAGTTTATGGAATTCATTTATTCAATAACTTTCCTGTAACCTTGACTACTATACTTTTACTTTCTATACTTGTCCCTTAATTCTTATTTATCATATACTTTACTTCTTTCTTATGCCAGTAATTCCCTTAGTTTCACTACTTTTCATCTTTTGAAACCATAATTAATAGTCAGTTGTGTATTTAGCCAAAACTAGTGTTCTCTCTTCTTAGCATCATAAGAGTAGAGAAAATGAATGTTAATTTTACAATCTACTATTTAAAATAATTGATTTTCTTTAATGATGAATCTATCTGTACTTACCTTTGCTAATGGGACTATTCCTTTTAACCTGGTTGCTGCAGCTTCATACTCAGGGGCAAGCCTCTTGCAGTGTCCACACCTATTTAAAAAAAAAAAAAAAAAAGCCAAATTCTTAGTTTAATCCTTCAAGACAGTCAACACTTCTCTAGGAAGAATCTCAAACTATAGTATGACTTTTGCCCTAGCAGCTGCTTCCAAAAGCAAAAACATCACCTGAACAGCATTCATTACTGATAAAGTAACCAGAGCTCTCTGAAGGTAAAGGTACTATCCCTAATCTTAGGTTGACTCTACAGGACTAGCTCAGTTCAGAGCGGCGTTCTGTTTTCTTCTCAATTAAAAGTATAATTGAGGGGCGCCTGGGTGGCTCAGTTAAGTGTCCACCTCTTTATTCTGGCTCAGGTCATGATCCCAGGGTCATAGGATTGAGCCCTGCACTGGAGCCTGCTTGCCTGCTTAAGATTCTCTCTCTCTCTTGCCCTCTGTCCATCTCCTGTCCGTGTGTACTCTCTCTTAAAAAGAAAAATGAGCCCTGAAAACTATAGTCAGAATTATAACCCACATTAAAGAGGGGAAGGAAGAGCTCAAGCCTTTTGGACCAATTGATGAGGACAGGACGAAGAGCAAGACATAAGCAATTCCATCCCTGGTAGCATTTCCCAAAGGGAGGTACATTTTTTTTCCCCTTGGGAAACCAGCACTATGGTTCTTAAAAATACAGTGATTGAAACCTTATATATAAGGTCCAAGTATGGTATTAACTCTTTAAGAATCACCAAATACTTTTTTCTCCATTCCTTCAACAGGAATCCATTTGTCCAGAAACCCAGTTTGAAGGCGTAGCAGAATGAGGCCCAAAAGGCACTCATTTGTTATAAACAGACACTTTTAGCAGCTGTTGGAGTCTCTTTTTCTTATCAACTAAGTTTCAACACAGCATTAGAATGACATATTTAAGATGGCAAGCCTGATTTTTACAGCTACACAATTCATCTGGATGTAAGAACTGATGAGGATAAAACACTGTCAAAATATTTTCCTAGAGGGCCATCAGAAACACCTGCTCCTAGGCCTGGGAAGTCCTAACAGTGCCACAGGCACACTGTATATGCAAAGAGGGGAGGGGGAGAAGTTTCTTATCAGTGTATAGCTAGCACCAGCTATAAATCATCTCTTCAAAACCCAATAGGTTGCAGAGGCATCACTTTGAGAAGGTACAGTAGTTCTGAACCTCCACATAGCAGAAACAGAATTAGAAAACAGAAGTAAGGAAACGTGGAAAAAACTTAACCTGATAGATTTCATAGCGAATACTCTCAAAATTTATTTTATTAAGTGATGGATAAATAACTTGGAAGCATTCTGCCCCTAAAACTTGTTTAAAACAAATGACTACAAAAGCTTACATTCTTCAAGGTCTTTAGGAGTTCTACTCAAAAATACTCATTAGAAAACTTAAATGAAAGAATGGTGATATACAAAAAAATGTGAAAACATCTGGGTGGCTCAGTCAGTTAAGAATCCGAGTTTGGCTCAGGTCACGATCTCAGAGTTAATGGATTCAAACCCCACATTGTGCACTTCACTAGCAGTGTAGAGCCTGCTTGGGATTCTCTCTCCTCTTGCTCTTGAAAATAAATAAACTTAAAGAAAACAAACAAAAAAAAGACTGTAATATTAGATGTTGCTTAGTATCATACATATTTACTAAAAGTATAAAAGGATGATAAACACCAAATTCAGGACGGGGAGTACATAAGATGGGGAAGGGATGTACTGGAGCCTTTGACTATATTGGCTTTAATTTTTAGACTGAGTGGTGAATAAATGGTATTTCCTGTAGTTCATGTATTCCCTGTATCTGAAATTGGCATGTGCCCTGCAATCATTGTCATAATTTCAATGGTAGCACTTCCGTCTTTGTGAGACACAAAATAAGGACTCTTCTCAAAATCAGTGGTGTCTCAGAGGTCTCTGAAATATGGTATTACTCATTACATTTTCTGTATTCCTTTTATATTACACAATAAATTAACAATTCATGTACTTGGGTTGTAACAAAAACATACAAATTCTAACTAATTTAATAACCAATTTATCTGAGAAATTCAGGCTTTTAGGAATACAATAAGGGTTACAAGAAAAAAAACTGTTAAAGAAAGAATTGGATCTGGGCCTTTAAGGATTTAAGGCTTCAGCCAAGACCTGTTCTGGGGTATTTCAGATAAGGGCAATAGTAGAGCAAAGGTAAAATTACTAGTGAAAATGATACATTTAGAGAAATGTGAAGGGTTTTTGGTTGTTAAGAGATAATGTGTTACGTGTATTAAGAATACATCAGTCAGCAATATATAGAATAAGAAGGGGAAAGTAAGAATAAAAGCCACCTAGAAGACAGATAATATATTTCACATGGCAGATACTGAAAGCTTGGATCAGAGTGGCAGCAATGAGAGTAAAAAAGAAACAGAACAGAGATTTCTGTTGAATATGCAATTATCAAGAAGGCTGAGGCAACAGATTTTAAAAGTCTGTTAAAAGTTCACCTCAACTATCTGAAAACACGTGAAGAGAAAAAATAGTATAAAATAATCAGACCAGACCACTGGGTCTCAACACAGATGCATATAAAAATATCCACGGAGAGCACATTAGAAAAAGAAAAATTGGATGGCTGGGCCCACCCTGGGACTCAACTGAATAGATTCCTCCAGGAATCCAGGAGGGAACCAGGGGTATGAGGAGATATGTTAAGTGGCAAGGCTGCAAATGAAACCCACTGCCCTTAGCACTGGCTGCATCTATAAGGTCATCAAATGCCCCAAGGAAGGACCTGTTTAACGAGTTCCAAAAAGACTGGAGGAGACTACCTTCTTCAAATTCACTAGGAATGGAACTGAGGTGGAGTTTGAAGGTAAACATCGAGATTAACCACTACTACTTTCACCCAGTCCTGGACAATATTAACACACAAACAATTTCATCACTTTCAGGGATGTTATCTAGCTGTTAATAATAACTCCCAACATATATTCACTCAACAATCATTACTTCATTTGACAAATGTCTGACACAAAAACTGATATAGTCTTTTCCTTATAGGAACATCCGTATGGCAGGGGTGATAGTATTACTAGGTCCCAACAGAGAGGCAGAAACAACAAGTTAGTTGTTCAAAAAAAAAGTAATTATTGAGCTAAATCTTGTTGAAAAGACCAATTTGGGGTAGGAGGGTATACCAGGAATTCTAAGTAAAGGAATCAGCATGTATAAAAAGAAATATTCCATTTTATGCTATCCATACAGTCTTTTTCTATATGTACTCCAGAAACACTGTATATCAAATGTCATTGAATGCTATCAAATCTACAATATAAGTAGATGTTGAGGACTTAAAACTTACTTAATGCTGATCAATAAGTTTTCAGAAATCATCAATAAATTTTCAGATATCACATTTAAATAGTGCTGTGTATTTCCCTAGAGAAATTCGGATATTCCCATTCTTACAAACTACAGATGACTAACTCCATAATGGAAATATCAGTCTACAAAGTCAACTGCAAAGAAATCTTTCACTACAAAATGAAAGTGCAAAAAATACCCATAAACAAAGGAGATAAAGAACTTGCTTAAAATAGGTCAAATTACTTTCAATAAACATTCTTTAACTGTTCTTATCTAACTTGTAAGGTAGTTCTCTTTATCTGTACACAGGAATACAGCAGTCAGAAAATATTTCCAGCTGAAGTATTAATAAATAAAAAGCTGAATGTGAAGAAATAAGGACATGATCAACAGGAGACTTCTTGATTCCAAATTAAGTCATTTAAAAACTGATCCTTCCTGCTGGCATTGTGGAGGATGACCTTACCTTCTAGACCAATTAAAAGCAGACACAACAGCAGAGATCCACCCAATTTTTGGGATAGATTAGTGCACAGGATATGCAATTTTTAGGGAAAAGGATGTAACAATTTAAATTAGGAAAGAACACCTTCAATCAAACAACAAAAAATCTGCTTTAAACTAATAGTCTAATCACCCACCAATCCACAGGAATTCACTCTACATTGACTCCTGTAGTCACAAAAGCACCACCCAGTTTTGATTACAACCCCATCCTGCCACTCTAGATAGTTACACCTCTTCAAAGTCAGCAGCATGGTTATATGAGTGTGAAGAGTTGTTTCTAAAAGAAAATGTAACTTCTGCAGATGTATAAAGGCCACCTATAATTGGTAATCAGTACTACCAGTTAACCACAGGGATGCCATGGACACAAAATCTGTTGCCTCTAACACATTTTTCTGGTTCAGGTGGTCTTCATTACAGGACTTCTAGTATTACCCCTTGGAAGTCAGCTGAGTCCTTGCTGAGTGAAGAGGAGAGTGAGAAGTTACACAGCAACTTTGTTTTACTGATACTTTTGAATACAATTCATTTTTAACTAAAGATGTTGCCGCAGGAGAAGAAAAAAAATCTGTACTTAGGATGGATATATTGAGGCATCCCAAGTTTTAAATTAATCATGGCTCTCTGTGGGAAAGATTTGGGAGTCTAAAACAAAAACATGCAGTCTACTTGGTCAGAAATCTTATTCGGTGTCTCCCTCCACTCCCAACTTTCTGAGTTAGTTGTTGCCTAAGGAATTTACACCTTTGTTCAGTCTATCACCCTCAAGTGGGCTATTTCTCCCCACACTGGATACTTTCTCACTCGAGTCTTTTAGGGAATTTTTCAGAAATTATAATTAAAACTGACACTTCAGGCAGATTCTGATTAAATAATTCTTTTTACCTACTTTTTTTTTTTTGACGGCATTCTGCTGGTGCTGAAATGTGATCAGCTTAATTGAGAAAGTGTGTATCATGCGATTGGACAAAATCATTGCTTGCCTCAAAAAAAGCACTTATGACCATTCTGCGGCCACTGAGTGACCTTGGTTAGAAACCAATGGCTGCGGGGCGTGGGGCAAGAAGAAAGGAAGTACTCTGGGGGCCCAGGGCCTCTGCACTTGGTGAAACGTTCGCTTCTTGGGTCTTTGGGATGCCTCGTTTGTAGGACGGAGAGTATTAACACTGACTCACCCAGAAACTGCAAAGATACCAATCTAAGGGGGGGTAAGGGGTGGTTAAACCTTCTGCAAATAGGAAGTGCCGCAAGAGCACCGAGGTAAGAATGCGGCCCTGCGTGAGTGGGGCCTTCGGGTTTCCTTCCCGGATCTTGCTCCCTGGCAGTCAACGCCGACTTCTCCTCTCTTGGCTAGTAAGCTCGGCTCCCGGGGGTGGGAAATTTGCCGGCTGCAGCGAGGCCTGCTGGAAAGGTGGAGGGGGCCGGCGCTGCGTAGGCCCAACTGTTCCCGCGCCTTCGCCCCCGGCCCAGCCCGGCTCTCCCACCCTCCCACGCCCCGGCTTAGTGGCCTCACCAAGGGGCGAAGAACTCGACGAGCATGAGGCCCGCAGAGCCCGTGTCCGAGATGCGACTCTCGAAGTTGTCGTCAGTGAGCTCCAGCACGTCTGAGGCGGCGGCGAGTCGGGCCGCGGCGAAAAGCAGCGCCACGCCCGGAAACAGGGCTCGGCAGCGGGGGCGCATGGCGACGAGGTGAGGTTGGGGGCGGCCGGGAGGGTCGGGGCTCGGCGGGGACTGCGGAGGCCGGCCGCGACCACGCACCCTCTGCTAGCGCTCGCGCGTCTGGCCCAGGCGGACCTGCAGCCGGAGGTCCCAACCCCCCAGCCCGGCTCGGGCCGCAGTGTGGCAGCCGCCGATTGGCTGCGTGGCTCCTGCGTCGGGCGGGCGGGACCAGCTGGTAACTGCCGAGTGGCCGGAGCGCGGGGCGGGGCCGAGGCGGCGGGCGCCGGGGCGGACGGGGCTGGGAGGGAGTCTAGACCCTGGGTCGGGGTCTGGGGCTGGGGCTGAACCCGCTGCGAGCAAGACTCCAGGGAGTAGGTGGGATGCGGTGGGGCGGGGCCGAGCTGGAAATAGGGCGCACCGGGGCTGGAAGCCGACCCTGAGCTAGTCTTGCGTGGGGAGAGCCGAGTTCAGAGGGCGTGGGAGGTGGAGACGTGAAGTCAGGGCTGAGTGGGCGGAAGAGAGCCTGGGCTGAGGTGAGGCCCAGAAGCGGGTATTGAGAGATGGAACTGGCACCCGAGGGACACACTTGGGACGGAACACATTTTCTTAGGCTGCTGTAATTTGTCCAATTCCTCTTGGTTTTTCGGAGGCAGCCCTAAGTCCCTCACTGCCTCACCACATTGCATTGCCCCATTACCTCAGGTCCAGGTGGTGCTCCGATTTCCTCTTTGTCCGGCCCCGGCCCCGGGATTCTTGGCCCTGTGGCTGCTACTTTTAATTAGAAACGGTGTCACACAAGTGAAGGTGCCTAGCCACTTAGTCTACTGCGCAATGTCTCTCTTAAGACTTTTAGGTCCTTTTGTTTAAAAAAAAAACCTTGAGTCTTGGTACAATGCATTTGACTTCTTAAGAGCAAAGAGGATGGGAGAAGGGAAAGAAAACTTTTACTCTTTGGTGCAACTCTAAGAATGAAATGACTCTTGGTTTTTCCATTATTTTAATAGACATGGCCACCTGTCACCCAGCAGGACACTTGCAGCTGCCCCGAGCTGATGCCATACGTTCACGTCTCATTGATACTTTCTCTCTCATCGAACATCTGCAAGGCTTGAGCCAAGCGGTACCAGGACACACTATCCAAGAGATACTTGGTCAGCAGCCTGTTTCTTAACTGGCATAAATGTAAAACTCTCCTTCATACCCTCAAAAGAGTAGGAAGTAGACAATTTTAAGGGTGAAAAATTCAGGGACGATTGGTTTGGCTGCTAGTATATAAATGATACCAAACTTGTTAAATTAAGGGCTTTATAAGTAAAGCTCTTGGAACCCAGGAGTAGAACCCGTGTTTCTCACTTTTAGGCACAGGACTACTACTAGCTCTGGTTGTCTTGGAAGATTCTACCAAAGACACTGGAGGGTTAAACCTGCTGCCTTTATTTTTTGGGCATGGACAGTGTTGGTCATAAGCAATGTATTAGCTCTTATTCCAAACTAGTGTTAGTTACTGTAAGAACAGCAAGGCAAACCCAGCATTAGGGGACCCATTATGTAACCAGTAATCCTGCCTCCAGTCCTCCCTGCTCTTTATATCCCCAAAAGACTTCTCTTTTTATTTATCCACTGTGCCATTTATTTTTTGGTATAGATCCTTCCAGTCAGAAGAAGTTTATGTTGGGAGATGAACACCAGCTTGTGCGCTTCTCCGTAAAGCCTCGACGTGTGGAACGTATTACACGTGCCCAGAGACTGATTAGCAGGCTACATGTTCGCTACAGTCAGAGGCCACCTCTTTCCTTGTGGGCTGGATGGGTCCTTGAGTGTATCCTTTCATGCCCCTCATTTTTAACCCATGCCTTTACTGTCTCTCTGCCTCATCTGCCTGATGATTTATTTTCCCTTTTCCAAACTCCATTTTCTTCTCATCCTCACTGGTTCTATTCTTGCCCTTGTTATTTCACCTGATAAGAAAGAATTCCACTCTATACGTTTCCTTAAGAGAAAACAGGCCCTCTATTCAAAAACTTCATCATCTTCCTCATCTTTTTGAATACAGTTGTACTGATGGTTGAAATAGGTGAGAACTGACAGTGAATTAAAGAGGAAGTGGCTGTGAGTCACTTTTCCTATAAATTGATCATTTTTCGTTTTTCCATGTTACTTGAATTGTGATAGGGACACATATATTTAGTCTTCTGGAGTAGAATTTGTGCAACTGCTAAGACCTGGAAACATTTGGAGGATTGTCAAAGAGTATGGTAGATATAAAGCAGTCTAGACACTTAGAGTGTAGTAGACTTACAAGAAGCCGAAGATGGGAAGTTATATTTCTTGTGTCGGTTTATTTTGTTTATTTATTTTTAATTTATATATATTATTTATTTATTTTTGAGAGACAGAGACAGTGCAAGCAGAGGGGGGCCAGAGAGAGAGGGAGACACAGAATCTGAAGCAGGACCTAGTGAGCGGTCAGCACAGAGCCCGACACGGGGCTTGAACCCACGAACCATGAGATCATGACCTGAGCTGAAGTCGAAAGCCTAACTGACTGAGCCACCCAGGCGCCCCTGTCAGTTTAGTTTAATATTTGTTTGAATTAACCTTTTGTATTAGAGATATTGGATGGTACCTATCAGTGACTGATACCACATTTACATTTTTTACAAGTATGTCAAATATTAAGTACAGATAAGAAAGTTCACAAAGTGTGTAAACATAGACACAACTAAGATATTTGATGAGCTAAAACATGACTTAGGAGCAAATGATTCTAAAGTCAGTCCTAATTTATATGAAATGCATAAAAGTAAAAGAACATCTGGAAAATTAATGAGCTCATTTGATTATCCCCTCAAACAAACTGCTCAGAAATAATGAAAAGGACAGAAGTACTCACTTCCTTGTTTCATCCTGTTGTGAGGAACTTTCCCATTTTAAAAATCTTTTAATGCAGGGGCACCTGGATGTCTCAGTTGGTTGAGCATCTGACTTCAGCTCAGGTCATGATCTTGAGATTTCATGAGTTTGAGCCCAGCATCCAGCTCTATGCTGAGAGCTCAGAGCCTGGAGCCTTCTTCCGATTTTGTGTCCCCCTCTCTCTCTGCCCCTTCCCCTGCTCATGCTCTCTCTCTCTCTTTCTCAAAAAATGAATAAATATTGAAAAAATTTTAAGCATTTTAATGCAATCAGGCCAAATATATTTAAACATACAGCAATACTTGATGTCATAGACCCACTACAGTATACAGTATACTATATACTTTGAAATGTTTTATTTTCTCCCCATTGTGGTAAGGATTTTGAACTAAGTCACCCACATTGCCTATATCTTGTATGATAACTGGCATGTATTTGCCTTGCGGGGTTAAGGATATAGTCTTAAGCCTTGGAATAAAGTAAACAGCAATAAATGTACAGGAGTTCCAAGATCTAATATACAAATCAAAATAGAATACCATCATAATTGGTAAAATAGCTGGATATGAAACACCATCACTGTGCCGTAGGATAGATGGATTATCTGAGTGGGAATTATCTGATGAGTTCAGGAAAATTGTATTAAGTATATTCCCATGGTAGAAGGGCAGGAGGGATATTGCAAAGGGAAAGAATTTGTGACTAACATTTCTTTGAACAGACTAATTAATGTGACAAACATTAAGACTGTTTAGGCTTTAAAATAAAAACAATTTTCCAGGGTATCTGAGTGGCTCAGTTGGTTAAGCATCTGACTTCGGCTCAGGTCATATCTCACGGTTCATGGGTTCGAGCTCTGGGTCAGACTCTGTGCTGACAGCTAGCTCAGAACCTGGAGCCTGTCTTCGGATTCTGTGGCTCTCTGACCTCTCTCTCTGACTCTCCCCTGTTCACGCTGTCTCTTTCTCTTTCAAAAATAAATAAAACATTAAGAAAAATAATTTTCCATATCACAGAGAATGTTGTTTTAGATAGGGGAAAAAATAGTAATTAACAAGCAGTTCTCTAGATGAAAGCTCCCCAAGTCTTTTTTGTCTCGTGACTTTTGTCTCCCAGTAATACAGCTATAAACTTGAAAAACTCCCTAGAACTTTTAATCATTCCATTATTTGTATGGGATATAAATTTTTTTAATGTTTATTTTTTACTTTTGAGAGACAGCATGAGCAGGGGAGGGACAGAGAAAGGGAGCCACAGAATCCGAAACAGGCTCCAGGCTCAGAGCTGTCAGCACAGAGCCTCACTCAGGGCTCAAACTCAGGAACCCGTGAGATCATTACCTGAACTGAAGTTAGAGGCTTAACAGAGCCACCCAGCCATCCCTAAACTTGCTGCTTTATATCACATGCAAATTGGGGCACCTGGGGAGCTCAGTCGGTAAATCCTCCGACTTCAGCTCAGGTCATTGTCTCAAGGCCTGGAGCCTGTTCTGGATTCTGTGTCTGCCACTCCCCTGCTTGTGTGTAAGCTCATTCTCTCTCAAAAGTAGACATTAAAAAAGGGTTTTTTAAAAAAATTTTAATGGTTTTTATTTATTTTTGAGAGACAGAGAGAGACAGTGCAAGCAGGGGAGGGTCGGAGAGAGAGGGAGACACAGAATCTGAAACAGGCTCCAGGCTCTGAGCACAGAGCCCGATGTGGGGCTCGAACTCACGAACTGCGAGATCATGACCTGAGCTGAAGCTGGACGCTTAACCGACTGAACCACCCAGGCGCCCCAAAAAAGTTTTTTTTAAAAAAGGAAGTTGAGGGGCGCCTACTCAGTCGGTTGAGTGTCTGGCCTCAGCTCAGGTCATGATCTCGCAGTATGTGGGTTTGAGCCCCACATCGGGCTCTGTGCTGACAGCTCAGAGCCTGGAGCCTGTCTTCAGATTCTGTGTCTCAAAGCATGCTCCGGTGGCGCAATCGGTTAGCGCACAGTACTTATACAGCAGATTCTGTGTCTCCCTCTCTCTCTGACCCTCCCCTGCTCACTCTTGTCTCTCTCTTTCTCTCAAAAATAAATAAAAAACATTTTAAAGAATAAAAAAATAAAAATAAAAGGAAGTTGCATTAAAAATAATATTTCAGACTAGCATTTTATTAAAGATTATATTTTAATGTGTATTATATAATTTAAAAATTACATTAGCTTATTTTCACTTTTACTATTTTATAAATGATTCATGCTGTTTTTAAAGTAAATATATATGTTCATAAATTAATTTTTAAAGGCCATTATATATTGTTTGGCTCTGAATCAAATATGTTCATTTTATGTATTATATGTTTTTTAATTTAATTTTTGTTCCGCTTTAAAAATTGAGATATAATTGTCATATAACATGTTAATTTCAGGTTTACAACATTCAGGTTAAGGTGTACGTGGAAATTTAATTATGTGTTAGGGTGTAAAAACTAGAAAAAAATCTACTTTCACAGTGATATTGGCAATTCTACTTTTCATTTGAAACATCAATTTGGCTTATTTTTATGATTTTCACATTTTGTTTCCAAATGATGAGAGGGAGAAAAGTAAGATTTGACTCATTTGCAATCCGTTTTCTGAAAATAACACATTGCAAGTGTGAATAGTCTTTATTTCCAACAAAAAAAAATTGTGTATAATGTCATTATAATTTTTACATTGAGTTTGAAGTTCCAGAGCTATCTTGTACTATATATAAGAATAATTCTGCAAGTTTATCTCAGCATGATCTGCATCAGATTCTATAAATTGCATTCATCTGATCAAAAACTTTATATAGCATTAGTGTTCCTTACTTCATTGTGGATATGATGAGTCAAATCATCTTTCTTTACCCTCCCCCATCATTTTTTAAAGAAATATTTGAGGGGCTCCTGGGTGGCTCAGTTGGTTAAGCATCTGACTCGGTTTCAGGTCAGGTCATGATCTCATGGGTTCATGAGATCGAGCCCCGCATTGGGCTTTACACTGACAGTGCCTAGCCTGATTGGAATTCTCTCTCTCCCTCTCTCTCTCTGCCTCTCCCCAACTTGTACTCTCTCTCCCTCTCTGTCTCTCAAAATAGCATTTTTATGTTAATAAAATTATTTAATAAAGAAAATGCATGATTTGTCCACAAATTAGTTATTGTTAAAATTTTTTAATGTTTTTATTTATTTTTGAGAGAGAGTAAGCAGGGGAAAGGCAGAGAGAGGAGGACAGAGGATCTAAAGCAGGCTCTGTGCTGACAGCAGAGAGCCGGATGGGGGGCTCAAACTCCCAAACCATGAGCTCATGACCTGAAGTTGGATGCTTAACTAAGCTATGTCAGTTATTTTGGCATGGGTATGAAATATATTTTATGTATTATATGTTTTTAAATTTAACGTTTTGGATATAAAACAATAACAATAAACAATACAATAAACAATAACCAAAAAACAATAACAATTTCAAACTGTTTAAGTGTCAAAATCTACACAGCAGTTTGTGTTGTTCAGAGTGACTAAATATGCTCTTCTAATCTCCATTAACTGCCAAGGATATCAGTCATAGTATATTTGGAGGCTCTCAGATTGTTCTATTTCAAAGGAAAATGTATCAAATTATTTACCTGTTTTTGAGTTTATTTTAAGAGGGAGAGAGCACACACAAGTGGGGGAGGGGCAGAGAGAGAAGGAGAGAGAGATTCCCAAGCAGGCTCCCCACTGTTATTGCAGAGCCCAATGTGGGGCTCAAACTCATGAACCTTGAGATCATGACCTGAGCCAAAATCAAGAGTCAAACACTTCACTGACTGAACCACCCAGGCACCCCCCCAAATTATTATTTAGCTTTTAAGCCTATTTTTATTTTATTGTGTTTTTTTCTCCATGCAGCATGGTATATTATCTATTAAATGCGTAAAAAATGAAGAGGGTTGAAAGATGAAGGTGATAAGCTGAGGTATAGCAATTAGCAAGCAGTAGGATTCTAGAGAGGAAGTATAAGATTTAATTTGCTTTGGAGAACAAAATCAGTTTTAGAGAAGAATGGGAAAGTTGTAAAAGCTAACAAATATAGAACCAAAAATCTTTTTATAAAGTATTTTTAATGTTTATTTATTTTGAGAATGAGTGAGTGAGGGAGGGAGGAAGGAAGAGGCAAAGAGAGAGAATCCCAAGCAGTCTCCAAGCTGCCAGCACAGAACCCAGCGTGGGGGCTTGATCTCACGAACTTCAAGATCATGACCTGAGCAGAAACCAAGAGTCAGACACTTAACCAACTGAGCCACCCAGGCACCTCTCAAAAATTTGCTTATTATAACTCAGTATGTCCTATGAATCTGGCTTCTTGTTTTTACTTCTCTTACCTAGCACTTTACATATCATGGCCCTACATTTTCATTCTGTTCTCAAGGCCCATTGCTTCTTTGTGAAGTGTGGGACTGGGGTACCAGTATAGCAAACAGTATTTGTGGTAGTGAATAAAGTAAACTCTTAGTGTCTCTGTGACTCCAGAGTGGGAAGGCAGTGACTTGCAGCTGTTAGACATATCAATACCAGCAAGAGATGAGTTGTAGCTATTTTTCATGGGTCAATTCTGTCCTCCCCTGCATTTCACAGGTTGAAAAAATATTGGTGTTAAGAAGAGAAACAAAGAGCGGTGCCTGGGTGGCTCAATTGGTTGAGTGTTAATTCTAGATTTTGGTTCATGTTATGATCCCAGGATCATGGGACTGAGCCCCATGTCAAGCTCTGCTCTGAGTGTGGAACCTGCTTAAGATTCTCTCTCTTATATATTTTTTTTAATTTTTAAATGTTTATTTATTTATTATTGAGACAGACACAGAGCATGAGTGAGGTGGGTCAGAGAGAGAGGGAGACACAGAATCTAAAGCAGACTCCAGTATCTGAGCTGTCAGCACAGAGCCCAATGTGGGGCTCAAACCCATGAACCATGAGATCAAGACCTGAGCCAAAGTCGGCCGTTTAACTGACTGAGCTACCCAGGCACCCCAAGATTCTCTCTCTTAAAGAATGAAATCTGGGGACACCAGGGTGGCTCAGTTAGTTGGGCCTCTGACTTCGGCTAAGGTTATGATCTCACGTTCGTGGGTTCGAGCCCCGTGTCGGGCTCTGTGCTGACAGCTAGCTCAGAGCCTGGAGCCTGCTTCCGGTTCTGTGTCTCCTTCTCTCTCTGCCCCTCCCCCTCTCATGCTTTGTCTCTCTCTGTATCAAAAATAAATAAAACATTAAAAAAAATGAAATCTGGCCATTTGTAGCAACATGGATGAAACTCAAGGGTGTTATGCTACGTGAAATAAGTCAGACAGAGAAGGACAGATACCATATGTTTTCACTCATAAGTGGAACAGGAGAAACTTAACAGAGGATCATGCAGGAGGGGAAGGGAGAAAACAACTGGGGAGAGGGAGGGAGGCAAACCATGAGAGATTCTTGAATACTGAGAACAAACTGAGGGCTGATGGGGGAGGGGGAGAAGGGAAAGGGGGTTGGGCATGGAGGAGGGTACTTTTGGAGATAAGCACTGAGTGTTATATGGAAACCAACCTGATGATAAACTATAAAAGAAAAAGAAAATATTCTCTCTCTTACCCTTCTATCTCACTTGCATGCTCTCTCTAAAAAAAAAAAAAAGGAATAGAAAAACAAAGAAAAATGAAACGGCAGTGAGCACAACTATAGTTTATAATAGTTTCTGATCATTCTATATCATTCAGCCTCCCAGTTCCTTAACCTTTATTCCCCTCTAACTCTACTCACAGAATTGCTTGAATCCTCAAATACCAAACTATGGTCACTGAAGCTGAGTCTGGAGGTGGCAGCTTGGTTCATCTTGTTTATTTTCCTCTTGGAGATCCTTCTTATGTGGATATCCAACTTTTACTTCTTCTGGAAGAATGCCTGGAATGTGTTTGACTTTGTTGTCACCATGTTGGTAAGGATAGATTTCCTGAGGATTAGTGTGGTGGTTTGAGGAATGAGCCTAGGTGAATCAAAATGACCAGAAAAGTTCATTAGATCACAAGAAGAATTTTATTATTTTGATATTTTTTCTAAGACTAAAGTCAGTCATTGCAGGAGTTGTTGGTAAGACAGAGTCAAATGGCAACATCAGCCCCAACAATAATATCTGCCTCTTCCTAAGCACTTGCTAAGTGCCAGGCCCTGTTGTGTTTTACGTGTATTTTCTCATTTGAGCTCCACAACAACCAAATAAGATAAGTACCACATTAATCCCCTTTTTATGTTTGAGTAAATTGAAATACAGAGTTTAAGTAATTTAGTATAAGAAAGTTGAATAGGAAAGAGTCCCCAGGAAATGCTGTTCAAGGGATAATGCCCAAGGAACTATGAAGAAGATGAGATAAAGAAGGGGTAGCTGTGCATGGGTGCTTTGGGGTATATTTTACTCATAATCGATGTATTTCCCATAGTCCCTGCTTCCTGAGGTTGTGGTGCTGCTGGGGGTAACAGGCCAGTCTGTATGGCTCCAGTTGCTAAGGATCTGCCGGGTGCTACGATCTCTCAAACTCTTTGCACGGTTCCGTCAAATTCGAGTCATTATTTTGGCCCTGGTGAGGGCCCTCAAGGTGATTTAAGTGTTACAACCTAACCAAGTGGGCAGGGTGGGTAAACATGGGAGTTTAACATAAAACAAGGCGGGATGGGTCAGAGAAGGCAATGAAAGACCCTATGAAAAATCGTTGGATGAGAAAGGGCTGGGGAAAGCTGCTGTGGTCTAGAAATAACTGGGCTCGGGAGTGGAAGTAAGGATTTTGGTGGGGGGTTGCCAGGGTAGGCCTGACTCTGCTGTAGGTAGAATCAGCCTAGTCTGGCTCAGTTCTGACTCGAGGTCATGGCTTCTAGAGTATGACCTTCCTCTTGATGTTGCTGCTCATCTTCTTCTACATTTTTGCTGTGACTGGTGTCTACTTCTTTGAGGACTACACCCATTCACCTCGCCAGGACCTGAAGTACAACATGTTCTTCTCGTAGGCAGGACCAGGGAAATCCTGGGTGGGGGGAGAGAATTTGGGGAAGAAACTGGGAACCTAGTCCAAAGTGAGTAATACAAAAAGTATAATCTATTTTAAGAAACTGGAATAGAACACAGTAAGGAAAAGGAAAGAGAAAGCAAAAGAATAGTGAGTGGTATTAGCTCTGATTTTGAGGATAAGGTGACTAGTTTCAGGATTGCTCTGTGTTTTGAAATTTAAGCATACCCTCATCAACCATCTTTAAATAGCAGTTTACTTCAGTGATTAAGCTCTAGTTTCTATGCCTCAGTTACCTCTTTGAAAAATGGAAATAATTATAGCACTCCTTTTGGCACAAGACTGTAGGGATAAAAGTAATGCATCTTTGAACTTAGAATGGATTTTAACACAATGTAAGTGATCAACACCTATTACTATGACTCTCAAACACATCACTGGTTTTACCCCAAAGTCTTGGTATAGGCTTTACACATGCACACACCTATACACATTCAAAAGTAGAATCTTGACAAGATCTTTGTTTAGAGAACACTGATTGCTAGTAGAAAATCAATTGGATTTAGATGAGATAATGTTACTTATGATATGGAACCAATCTTGCCAGCACCTCTTAGGTCCCAGACTAACGGGTAGCTTTGTAAGAGTATTAGGTTAGGAAAGTCCTAAATATTTATCCTATTTAGGTCCTGATATTTTCAATAAGTTGTATTAGGGAGGACTAAGAAGGAAAGAAGAAAAATTTAGATACCTTCCTGAGACCTTTTGTGACACATTCATTACTATTACTTACTTGTGATCACATGTTTATGTCACTTATATGTCCATTTATCTAAGAATCACATCATACCAGAGAACTAAATAGGAATGATATTTGCTAAATTTTTAAGTGATCTTTTAGGTGAAGGCCATAGAACCATGAAAACCAAACTTACAAAGAAGATATGTAGTTGGTGATTTATTTAATTTTTTAAAATTCATCCAGCACCTACTTATTGAGCACCTACTATGGTGTAAGCACTAATGGAATAGTGAGAGATATTCATGGATTATTCATGATAAAGGAAAACCTGATAAAACAACTCCAAACTGAAGAATGATTAGCTAAAAAAAAAATTGGTAGAAAAGAAGCCAAAGCCAGAGCAAACTACAAAGAAATGTTCTTACGTTGCTTTAAGAGTAGGAAAGATACTATTTCTGAGAGATTTAGATATCTTTTTCTATCTGTACCCAAACCTCCTTTTTCTTTAGGGACCTGCTGAATTCTCTGGTGACAGTGTTCATCCTCTTCACTATGGACCATTGGTATGCACTGCTTCAGGATACCTGGAAGGTGCCTGAAGTCAGCCGTACCTTCAGCAGCATCTATGTTATCCTTTGGTTGTTACTTGGCTCCATCATCTTTCGAAATATCATAGTAGCCATGATGGGTAAGCACATAAGAGGCGAAGGGGTGGGAGAGGTGGTTGGGAGGAAATTAAGGTAAAAACTAGGATTGGTAAATTATGTATTGAGAGATTCTGAGGTAGCAGGAAGACTTGAGTGTGGAATAGATATTTCACTTGGTTTCTCCCCCAAGTAATCTATTCACCACTGTCTCCCAACTCCTATTGGCCCTTTCGGGCAGTTACTAACTTTCAGAATATCAGGAGTGAGCTGAGTGAGGAGATAACACATCTGGAGGTTCAACATAAAGCTGATATATTCAAGCGGCAGATTATCCAGAGGTCTGCTTTTCCATTTTCAAACCCAAGTTTAGTTTTGAAGAGTATCCCATCCTCATTCCCTATTTCTACTCATTGGCTTTGACCCCATTTTTCCCTTTGTGACCGATTTACCCCACGGTTAGAATTCCCAGCCTCTAGAATATTTCCTGGAGACTTCCCCACTTGTTTTTGCCTCTTTACTACAATCTGTTCTCACTCAGTTTTCTTCACTTTAGGATCTGAATTCTTTTCTTTTTTCCTTACTATGCTCCTTCTTCAGTATAACTTTCTTTATTCTTCTATGTTTTTTGCTCTGCAGGAGACAAAACCTCTCCCCTGATGCAATGAGGTCAAGCCTTAGCAAAGTGGATGCCAGGTTAGGAGTGTTTATGTGAACTGGGATGGACACACAAGCAGGAGGAGAGGGTAGAAAATCAAAGATGAAGATTGACTTTGAGAGAGAATCCATTTATTCAATAACTATTTATTATAGTGGGTTGAATGGTAGTACCCCAAAAGAAATGCCCAGGCCCCTAGAACCTGTGAACATGGCTTTATTTGGAAAACGGGTCTTTGTAGATGCAATTAAGTAAAGGATCTTGAGATGTGATCATCCTGGATTATTCAGGTAGGCCCTTAAATGCAGTGACAAGGTCCCTTACAAGAGACAGAAGAGAAGACATAGAGAAGAGGAGAAGGCAATGTGACAATGTAGATGGAAATCAGAGTGATGTAACACAGGCCAAAGGAAGCCAGTGAATGCCAGGCAACTGCCAGAAGCTAGGGGAAGCAAGGAACCTTCTCCCCTAGAGCTTCCAGAGGAATTATAGCCCTGCTGATACCTTGATGTCAGACCTCTGGCTTCCAGAATTGTGACAGAATACATTTCTGTTATTTTAAGCTACCAAGTTTGTAGTAGTTTGTTGCAACAGCCATAGGAAACTTGTTCAAGTACCTTCTGTGAAACAGATGTTATTCTAGGCCCTGAGTGTTCAGCAGTGGACAGGATGGCAGAAGATGAAATAAACTCATTCATCCATTCAAGACATCATTATTTACATAAAATTTTTTTGTTAAGTAATCTCAGAATCCAACATGGGGCTTGAACTCACAACCCCAATATCAAGAGTCACAGGCTCTACTGACTGAGCCAGCCAGGCACCCCAAGAAATAATTATTGAATATGTATTAGGTGTATGGGATATATCAGTGAACAAAACAGACAATAATGCCTGTTCTCATGGAGCTTGATTATGAGCAGGGGGAAGAGATAATAAATGATGGACATATAAATAAACTAATATTAAAATATAAGCATTGTAAAAAAAAAAGTAGGTTAAGGGGGATTGGAATACAGAGTGGGAGTTGTATATGGGTTATAATTTTAAACAAGGTAGTCAGGATGGTCTCATTGAAAAAGTAACAATTGAACAAAGACTTGGAGGAAATGAGGGGATCACTGTGTGGATATCTATGAAAAGAGTGTTGTTAGAGGCAGAAAGAACAGCTAGTACAAAGGCCCTAAGCCAAAAGCATTCCCCGTGTGATTGAGAAACAGCAAAGAAACCACAGTGACCAGGGGAGAAATTGACAGAATATGAGGTTAGAGAGATCACAGAGACCTGATCATGTAGGGCTGTGAGGGCCATTGTAGAGACTTAGGCTTTGACTCTAAGTGAAATGGAGAGCAGAGCAGTGACATGAAATGACATTTAAGAAGGATTTCTCTGGTTGCCGTGTTGATTATGCACTGTAGGAGAACAAGAGAAGGAGCAGAGAGACAAGTTGGAAGGCTGTGAAGCTATCCAGGCAAGAGGTGATGGTGGCTCTGACCCAAGTGGTACCAGGGAGAAAAGACATATTTTTAAGGTAGAATCAACATGATTTCTTGATGAATGGGGTATAAGAGTTAAGAAGACTCCAAAGTTTTGGCCAGAGCAGCCAGAAGGATGGATTAGCGGAGATGGAGAAGGCTGTTAGTGGAAGAGGTTTGATGGGCAAAAAGTTCAGTTTGGTTGAACTTGAGATGTCTACTGGACATGCAAGTGATGATAGTGGTAAAAGTGGTAAAAGTTGTATATACAAGTCTGGATTGAGGAGTGAAGTCTGGACTAGAGGTTTAAATTTGCATTTAGTTGACATTTAAGCTCAGGAGAAGAGATCGCCAAAGGAATGACTGTAGATGGAAAAGATAAAAAGGCCAAGAGCTGAGCCTCAGGACCTTGCAAGAGATAGAATTGAGGGGGCAATGTTCTAGTTATGATGTAGCAGCTAAAATGTAGCAAAATAAGGTAGGATGTGGAATATAGAAACCTGAGTAAAATGGAGCACGGAAGTGAGGTGGTGAGGGTAATAGAGATATACCACATGGAATAATTGAAGTTGGAAGTGCTTACAAGCTCAAATTTTGGGAGCCATTTGGCCTTCATTGCCTTAAATCTCACCTTTAGGGGATGGCAAGGGTCAAAGCCAGAATAATGAATCAACTAGCCATATCTCATAACTGTATTTGAGGCAATAAAATTTCTTCTTTCACTTATAGAGATGCCAGTGAACAAAGAAAATCTTTGGAGTTATCCAAAAATGTTGAAGACTTGTCTAAATATAGTGCTGATGAAGAGAGTTCAAGAACATCTGCATCAAAAACAAGAGAGTCCTCAAAAATGAAAAAGTCCTCCTTTTCTTCCTCTTTTTCCTCCTCCTCCTCTTCCTCCTTGTCTTCATCTTCCTCCAATGCCTCCTCTTTTTCTGACTCCAGATATTTAGACTTCACTGGTAAGCAGAGATATTCTTCCATTTGAATTCAGACTCCTCCAAGAGACATCCCAATCTTAATAGAACCTATTTGACTATATCTACTTCCCAGTTTTCTCCACCAGCCTGATTTTCTGGTCATAATTACTTTCTTCTTTCTTTCATTTCCCTTATACTTCTGCCTCACTTTGAGTAAGTGTGGCTTGTGGCCGTCTTTGCATATTGTAAAAAGTGGTCTCTTAGTGATGCACTTTTCCCTCTTTGCTTCTGGTTACTCTTTCATCCTTGCTTCCCAAACCCCCTGCCCACAACACACACCATAGGATCTATTAGCTCTTACCTAACTTCCACAGACCTAGATATGTTTTTAAGAGCCTTTCCTCCCTCCAGATCAGTTGGACTGGGAGACTCATGTGCACCAGAATCTGCCTGGGCTAATGGAAATGGATCAGGATGATCGTGTTATTTGGCCTAGAGATTCACTCTTCCGATATTTTGAGTTGCTGGAAAAGCTTCAGTATAATCTAGAGGAACGCAAACGTTTGCAGGAGTTTGCAGGTATGAATTTAGGGCAGTCATGGGGACCAGGGTTTAAGTACATCGGAGTAGCATATAGAACTGGGGAGAAGGAGGAGGGTGTGCACTATTTTGGCATTTTAGCCTTTGAATTTCCACCTCACCTCACACTTAAAATAGCAAATCCTTGGTTTGGTATGTCACATCCGTATGTCCTGATTTCTTAGAATCCAGAGAGAACTTGACAGCTCCGCTTCAGCAGTAGGGAAAATCTAAATTCAGTGAGGTCTGAGAGCTTGTTTCCCAAGAGGAAAGTGTCCAAATACAGTTGTTGGGTATTAGGATAAGGTGGGCTCTTGCTCGATTTGAGGAGTCTACTCCTTTTTGCAAACTTTTCTTCTATTTGAAGGGCATGTTTCAGACCTGAGCCGTAGGGCCCCAGACTCAATTTGGATACTTGTGGGGATGAAACCGTGGAAAGCTCACAAGTGCCCACTTTTCCCAACCTCCCCAAAAGAGGTTTATGAATTATAGGCTTTTCTTCCTTTCAGCTTCATCTAGTGTTAGCCTCTGCAGAGAGAAGTATGTACATTATTTAAACAGCAGAGTTAATTTGTTTTAATTTTTAATGTCTTATTTATTTTTGAGAGAGACAAAGACAGAGTGTAAGCAGGGGAGGAGCAGAGAGAGAGGGAGACACAGAATCTGAAGCAGGCTCCAGGCTCTGAACTGTCAGCTTAGAGCCTAATGTGGGGCTTGAACTTATAAACTGTGAGATCATGACCTGAGCTGAAGTTGGATGCTTAACCAACTGAGCCACCCAGGTGCCCCTAAACAGCAAAGTTAATTTAAGCAGAAAATTGCTTGCTCAAAATTATTTTCCCTAAATTTCTCCCTTGAAATTTCGCCATTTAGAGATGAATTTAGATTAATAAATTCTCCCTTTAAAAATACAAAAACTGAATGAGTTAGGGGTCATTTTTTACAATTTAATGTGGATTAGTTGAAATCCTCATACCATTGAGTTGAAATCAACTCAATGGGAAAATAACAATGGGGGAAGAGGAATGTGTTTGTGGTGGGTACAGGAGGGCAAGAAGAGGAATTTATAACATTGGAACATGGAATTTAGAGCAGGATATCAAAGTCAGACTTTGCCTACTTCAAAATGTTGCCTAAGGTTAATCTTGCTCTTTCGAGTTATCCTAAGCCCTGCCTTCCACTTGTTCTCTGGATAGAACAGGGTGAAAGGGAGGAGAAGGAACAAGGTAGCTTCTTTACTCTGGGTTAATTCATCTATAGCAAAGAATACAGACCCATAGGGCTTACTGAAAGTAAAGATTTGTGTGGGGAAAGCAGGGTCTTCAAATATTTGTGTGTCCTGAATATTTTTAGCTTCTTAGCCTCACAGTCTCTTTCTTTACAGTGCAGGCACTGATGAACTTTGAAGACAAATAAAGCTGACAATGGATAGCTTCGATTTCTTTGTCAAAAATTAATGAAAAAATAGTTGGAAATGAAGAATTCAGAGTATAAATGTCTAATAAATACTGTTGATAAATGCTTAGTGGTCTGTCTCTGAGGCAGAGAACAAGGCACCTCAATCTCACCTTTTTTCTTGACTTTATCATTATAGCCCCCACCTTTCCTGAAACCTCTACTTCCTGATAGAGTCCTAATTTTACCCTCTCCCTCCCTGATGGGTACAGGACTCTGGGAGTGAGAGGTTAAAAAGATCCCAGGAGCTGTAGTGTAACTAATTGAGAAATACTGCTTCCATTGCCTGTTCTATGAACATTGCTTCTCCTATGTCTAAACCCGACGCCACTGAGCCCCGTGTTGAGGCACCAAATGTCTAAACCCGAAGCCAGGTCTGGGCGCGCTGGTCCTGGCGTTTGGCTGCACCTATACCGTCTGCCCCGACCGGCAGGGCGGAGAATCGGCGCGGGTTCTTTTCCTCAGGGAGGGAGAGAGACAAGGGGCTGCGAATAAAGACACTACTCACGGTTTCCGATCAGGCAAGAGAGAGAGCGTTTATTGAGAGAACTGTCTTATAAAGGCTTTCAGGGCGGAGCAAACAACGTAGCTAACGGAGCTAACGTAGCTGACATAGGTCAACGTAGGTCGACGTAGGTCGGTTGCTAGGAAACAGGGTTACGAGATTAAGACTGGAGTGAAAGAGGAACCGGACTGAATTGTTTTAGCACAGCGCCTGAGGGGCCGAATACTACCCTGTCTGCAGGCGGTTGATCTTTGGTCTCTGGCTTCTCTGACATTTTGCAACTCCCTTCAGGGAGTGACAGGTCTGGCTAGCAAAATGGCGAAGCAGCTGAGATCTTAGCTTCTTCCCACACTCCTATGCAGCATTAGTTTTTTGAAATAGTTTTCTAATTTTTTAAATATTTATTTTTGAAAGGGAGAAAGGCAGAGCATGAGCAGGTAAGGGGCAGAGAGAGGGGGAGACACAGAATCTGAAGCAGGCTCCAGGCTCTGAGCTGTCAGCATCAAGCCCAACACAAGGGTCGAACTCATGAACCATGAGACCATGACCTGAGCTGAAATAAGATGCTCAACTGACTGAGCCACCCAGGGCCCCTCCCTTTAAAAAAAATTAAATCCAAGTTAGTTAATGTATAGTGTAATAATAATTTCAGGAATAGAATTTAGTGATTCGTCACTTACATATAACTAACACCCAGTGCTCACTCCAACAAGTGTCCTTCTTAATGCTCCTTACCCCTTTAGCCATTCCCTGCCCCCAACATCCTGCCAGCAATCCTCAGTTTGTTAACTGTATGTAAGATTATCCTATGGTTTTTCTCCCTCTCTGTTTTTGTACTATTTTTGCTTCCCTTTCCTTATATTCATCTGTTTTGTATCTTAAATTCCACATATGAGTGAAATATTTGCCTTTTTCTTACTATTTCACTTAGCATAATATACTCTAGTTCCATCACATTGTTGCAAATGGCAAGATTTCATTCTTTTTGACCACCAAGTAATACTCCATTGTATATATATACTACATCCTCCTGATCCATTCATCTGCTGATGAGCATTTGGGCTCTTTCCATACTTTGGCTATTGTCAATAATGCCACTATAAAGATTGGGATGCATGTGCCCCTTCGAAATCAGCATTTCTCTATCCTTCGGATAAATACCTAGTAGTGCAATTGCTGGGCCATAGGGTAGTTCTATTTTTAATTTTTTAAAGTATTTTTAGTATTTTTTAAAGTTTATTTATTTATTTTGAGAGAGACAACATAAGTGGAGGAGGGGCAGAGAGAGAGGGAAAGAAAGAGACTCCCAAGCAGGGTCTGCACCACCAGCATAAAGCCTGATGTGGGTCTCAAACCCACAATCTGTAAGATCATGACCTGAGCCAAAACCAAGAGTTAGATGCTTAACCAACTGAGCCACCTAGGCAGCTCTCTATTTTTAATTTTTTGAGGAGCCTCCATACTGTTTTCCAGAGTGGCTGCACCAGTTTGCATTCCCACAAGCAGCACAAAAGGGTTTCTCTTACTCCACATGGTCACCAACATCTGTTGTTGCCTGAGTTGCTAATTTTAGCCACTCTGACAGGTGTGAGATGGTGTCTCATTGTGGTTTTTTAATTTGTATTTTTCTGATAATGAATCATGTTGAGCATTTTTTTATGTGTCTTTTAGCCATCTGGATGTCTTTTCTGGAAAAGTGTCTGTTCATATCTTTTGCCCACTTCTTCACTGGATTATTTGTTTTTTGGGTGTTGAGTTTGATAGGTTCTTTATAGATTTTGGATACTAACCCTTTATCTGATGTCATTTGCAAATATCTTCTCCCATTCCATCTGTTGCCTTTTAGTTTTATTGATTGTTTCCTTTGCTGTGCAGAAGCTTTTTATCTTGATGAGGTCCCAATAGTTCATTTTTGCTTTTGTTTCCCTTGCCTCCAGAGACGTGTTGAGTAAGAAGTTGCTGTGGCCAAATTCTAAGAGGTCGTTACTTGTTTTCTCTAGGATTTTGATGGCTTCTGTCTTACATTTAGGTCTTTCATCCATTTTGAGTTTATTTTTGTATATGGTGTAAGAAAGTGGTCCAGGTTTGTTCTTCTGCATGTCACTGTCCAGTTTTCCAGCACCATTTGCAGAAAAGACTGTCCTTTTTCTACTGGATAGCTTTCCTGCTTTGTCAAAGATTAGTTTGCCCTATGTTTGTGAGTCCATTTCTGGGTTGTCTCTTCTGTTTCATTGACCTATGTGTCTGTTCTTGCACCAGTACCATACCATCTTGATGATTACAGCTTTATAATACAACTTGAAGTCTGGAATTGTGATGCCTCCAACTTCAGTTTTCTTTTTCAGAAAGAAAATAGCTTAGACTATTTGGGGTCTTTTCTGGTTCCATACAAATTTTAGGATTATTTGTTCTAGCTCTGTGAAGGATGCTGGTGCTATTTTGATAGGGCTTGCTGTACCACCAATTTTAATCAAACATCATTTTCACCTCTTTCTGAGCCAAAAGGGGGTCCTTTTATCCCATATCATTTTATTTCCTTGCCATTGCTCCAAGCAATGACTCCACTCCATTGGAGTGTTCAAATCAGTAAGTATCCCATCGGTTTTTAGTATTAGAAGAGACATCAGAGTTAATTTAACTTCCATCAAAGTAGGGGTACCTTTTATTTTTCTTTCTTTTCATGTTTTATTTATTTTTGAGAGAGAAAGTGTGAGCAGAGGAGGGGCAGAGTGATAAGGAGATAGAGGTTCTGAAGTAGATTCTGTGCTGACAGCAGAGAGCCTGATGCCAGGCTCAAACTCATGAACTGTGAGATGATGACCTGAGCCAAGGTCACATGCTCAACCACTACTGAGCCACCCAGGTGCCCCAAAACAGAAACACATTTTAGAACCATCACTGAAATGGGGATATCCAACGGATGCTTAATGTTTCTAGTTATTGGGGATTTATTATCTAGAAAGGATCTTATTCCACTGTTGGATGACTTAAGTCTTCAGAAATGTTATTAAAAATTCTATTCTTTATCGAGTGCTTAACATGTATGAGGATATATTTTTATACATAAAAAACACTGACTTGTACCCTTTAAAATGATGAATTTGGGGCGCCTGGGTGGCTCAGTCGGTTAAACCTCCGACTTCAGCTCAGGTCAGATCTCATGTTCATGGGTTCGAGCCCCGCGTCAGGCTGTCAGGCTCTGTGCTGACAGCTAGTTCAGAGCCTGGAGCCTGCTTCCGGTTCTGTGTCTCCCTCTCTCTCTGCCCCTCCCCCTCTCATGCTCTGTCTCTCTCTGTATCAAA
>PJEM01015912.1:0-20235 GCA_004023845.1 Helogale parvula | reverse complement strand
AATCAGGCTGGAGTGTTGATGTGCCCCTGACTTAGGACCGTGAAGACGTATCGCTGGCCTTACCAGATGAAAATGAAGAGCATCTGGTGGAGGCCTGGGAGGCAGGTATGGAGAAGGAGCCATTTGTGAAATCTATAGCCACACATGAGGTGCCAGAGGGTGTGTTAAATTGCTCAAGCAATGAAGCCATGTCTGGAGCCACTGCCTGGTTAAGCATGTAATAATCCAATGCCATTCTGTATGCCAGGGTGTGGTGGGAACCGCTGCACCCTGAGTCTTTCAGGTCCGCAGTGGGTGCGCTGACCTCTGCAGCCCCTCCGGGAATGTGGTCATTCTCTTGTTTTTCTATTTTCTTATGTAGAAGCGAGGGCTCTCGTGGCTTTCACCTGGCTTTCCCCACATCAGTAGCCCTTATGCTACAGGTCAGGGAGCAAATGTAGGGATTCTGCTGGCAGCTAAGTTATATCCATTCCAAATATGCATCCCAGAAGTGGGAGAATGACCACAGAATTTGTTTGGAGACCCAGCAGGCCCACTGTCAGATGGAATTGAGCTAAAACTCCACTGATCACATAATCTTCATGAGACTTTATTCTGACTCTTGGGCCACCGTGATGTTTTGGGTTTCTTGGAATTAGTATCACTTCAGAGCCAGTGTCTAAAAGTCCTTTAAAGCTCTGGTCATGTCTTCTTTCCCAGCACACGGTTTCTCTGGTGAAAGGCAATGGGTCTCTTAGGGGAGGAGTGGGACAAGGAATGACAGTGCAAACTTTCAGTAGTATACTGGAGATCCAGCCTTCCCCTCATTCAAGAGCTTCGGGCTCATGTCGTGGCATGATTGAGGAGCTTGATTTCCTGTTTTACGATTTAATGTAGACTTCTGTTCACTTGAACTAAAATTTTTCTGCTTATACAGATCACATAAGAATTTAGTAGATGTGGGGCACCTGGGTGACTCGGTTAAGTGTCAGCTCTTGATTTTGGCTCAAGTCACGATGTCACAGTTTTGAAGTCGAGCCCTGTATCGGGCTCTTAGCTGACAGTGCAAAGCCTGCTTGCACTTCTCTCTCTCCCTCTCTCTCTGCCCTTCCCCCCTCAAAATAAATAAATAAATTTTTAAAATGTTATTAGGCTGTAGATCCAATTAGCCACCACTGTAGGTCTGCCTGGGTCAGACCCTTCTGGTTGCTGCTATGATTCTGTGGTCCATTAAGCTGGCCACACTCTGCCTTTGGTGTTGAACGCTCGCACTTGGAGCCTTCCATCCCATCCCCGATTACTCTGTTGCTTTTCAGTTTTCCAATACAGTGATTGGAATTCCTACTATGAAGGCAGGCCTGCAGAGAGAGAATAATCACAGAGCTCTTCAAGGACACTAGAGTTCCCCACACAAATGGATTTATTGCATTATTGGTGGATAGTATGTCTCCTGGATCCCTCCAGTTGGGTGAGTAGGTCTTACATGACAAATCCACTCTAACATCCAATCTCTCTAGGACTTGAATGTCTCCCTTTACATTAAACCAAGGCATGTCCAGTACTTTCAATGTTTTGGTCAGCCAACCAACCATTTAGAGTCCCTTCTAATTCCAAGAGCTGTGACATTAAATGCAGAAGCTCTGGGTACCTGGGTGGCTCAGTCCATTAAGCGTCTGGCTTCGGCTCAGGTCATGATCTCATGCTTCATGAGTTCGAGCCACATGTCAGGCTCTGTGCTAATAGCTTGGAGCCTGGACCCTGCTACAGAGTCTGTGTCTCCCTCTCTCTCTGCCCCTGCCCCATTCATACTCTGTCTCTCTCTCAAAAATGAATAAATGTTAAAAAATTAAGAAAAAAAATTTAAACTCAGAAGACCTGCCTAAGTTCAGATCCAAATTTATAATGAATTCTTTCTTCCATTATCCTATATCCTTACTATTCATTCCCACACACGTTCCTCCTGCATAAATAATAAAACCGTATAAATTTTGCCCATATAGATTCCAAAACTGAAGTAGTTATTTTGGAATGTAGCACATCTCCTTATGAGTCACACATTGTAAAGGCCATCTCTGCCAGAAGTGAGGAGGACAGTAATGTTGGTAAAGGGGTCCCACCACAATGTAGAGGCTTCACGTCCCCAGCTTCCTCAGGATCTTCCCACAAGTCCCCGTACCAGCTTCCAGGAACTTCCTATTTCCCAGTCAATGGCCTCATTTTAACAGTAGACTCCCTTCAAGGCTGGAAGTTCAACTTGCATTGTAATTCGGCCCGTTGCATGTAAGGTTCTGTGTTTGTGTGCTAGCCCTGTAGCAACAGGGTCAGTCCCCTTTAGGACATGCATGGACATTCTTAGGTCATTCACGTGGTCCTTGAACTGGGAATTCAAATCCCTATGCTCATTCCTTTCTTTCAGCATCGTTTCCAATCACCTTAGGAGCAATCAACCAAAATCATATACATTAGTTTTCCAAAATGTTCAAAAGTGTTATATACAGAGTCATTTAGTCTCTTTATAATGTTAGGAGCATCAATACAGATATTTTCATATCTCTATAAGTATTTCACACTATGGGCTATCACTGCTCTTTTTACTGTTGAAATCGATTCATTCACATCTTAAAATCTAATCAGATTAGAGAACCAATTCTAGGAACTCTAGAAACAATTCAAAAAACTTAGCCTTTTAATTCTGTTTCTCTGGAACCACGTTAGTACTAAACTGTTTCTCTAGCGAAACAAAACCAATAGGAGAGCTATCTATATCTGTATCTATCTATCTATCTATCTATCTATCTATCTATCTATCTATCTATACATATATGGAAATTTATTATGCGGGATTGGCTCACTTGATTCTGGAGGCTGTGAAGTTCCACAGTCTGTCTTCTGCAAGCTGGAGACCCAAGAAAGCTGGTGATTTCATTCAGGCCAAGTCCAAAGGCCTCAGAACCAGGGGAGATGACAGTATAAATCTCAGTCCAAGGGCAGGAGAAAATGAAATGAGATGTCCCAGCTTAAGCAATGAGACAGGGAAGAAAGGATAAATTTCTCCTTCCTCTATCTCTTGTTCTGTTCAAGCCTTCAACAGAGATGGACATTATGTAAGGATAAAAGGGTCAATTCTACCCAAATGACATAACAATCCTAAATGTATATGCACCAAACTACAGTCATGAAATATGTAAGGCAGAAATGGATGGAACTGAAAGGAGAAACATACAAATCAACAGTCATAGCTGGAGATGTCAACATTCCCCTTTCAACAATTAATTGATAGAAAAACTGGATAGAAAATTAGTAAGAATATAGAATAATTCAACAACACCATGAATCAATGGGATTTTATTAATATTTATATAGCATTCCACCTGCCAATAGCAGAAAACACATTCTTGTCAGAACATAAACCAGAACAGACCATATCCTGGGGAATAAAACTAATCTCAACAAATTTAAAACATTTCAAATTGTGCTGGAGTGCCTGTGTGGCTCAGTTGGTTGGGCATCTGACTTCGGCTCAAGTCATGATCTCGCAGTCTGTGAGTTCAAGTGCCACGTCAGGTTTTGTGTTGACAGCTCTGAGCCTGGAGCCTGCTTCAGGTTTTGTGTCTCCCTCTCTGTCTGTCCTTCCCCCACTCACATTCTGTCTCTCTCCCTCTCTCAAAAATAAATAAACATTAAAAGAACTTTTAAAAAATAATTTAAACTGTGTACAATGTGTCCTTCATCCAAAATGGAATCAAGCCAGAAATATAAAATAAAGATAACAGGAAAATTTCCACTTAGAAAATAAACAATACACCTCTAAGGAGTAAATTCAAGGGAAATAATAAAATACATTAAACTGTATAAAAATTAAAGTAAAACATACCAAATTTTGTGGAACAGGCAAAGGCTTTGTTGAGAAGAAATTTATTTTATTAAATGCATATAATTAGAAAAGAAAAAAGTCTCCAAAAAAATCTAAGCTATCACATCAAGAGACTAAAAGAATAGTTGCAAAATAAAGTCAAAGCAAGCAGAAGGAAAGGAATAATAAAAGCAGAAATGAATAAAATAGAAAAGAAACATAGAGAAAAGCAATGAAAACAAGCCGATTCTCCAAAAAGATCAGTAAAATTGACAATCTTCTTTTAACTGACATACACAACGTGAGAGATTTCAAGTTACCAATACCTGAGATACGGGCTAGCACTACAGACCCCGAAGATGTGAAAATGATACTAAGAGAATACTTTGAACAGTTCCACCCACATAAATTTGATAATTTAGAGAAAATGGATCAATTCTATAATATCAGCCCTCCCCCCATTAGCTAGACATCAACCCAACTCACCCAATATGGAACACTTCATTTGAATAGTCCTAAACCTATATTAAGGATATTTAATTCATATTTGGAAAAACTTCCAAAAGCAAAATCTCCAGGTCCAGATGTTTTCACTAGAGAATTCCACCAAATGTTTATTGAAGAATTAGCATCAATCTACAAAACCCCTTCCAGAAAGTCGAACAAGTGAATGGTTCCCAATTCCTATTATAAGGCTAGTATTATCTTGGTATAAAAACCAGACTGTACACAGAGTCTTAACTATAGAAAAGAAACCGATGGTCACCAGAGGGGAGGTTGGGGAGGGGGATGATGGGTGAAATACATGATGGAGATTAAAGAGTGCACTTGTGATGAGCATACAATCGCTATATTGTACACTTGAAACTAACATAACACTGCATGTTAACTAATTGGAATTTAAATAAAAACTTTAAAAAACCCAGATTGTACAAAAAAAGGAAAATTGCAGATAAATAGCCATCATAAACATAGATGTAAAAATCCCTAACAAAATATTAGCAAATAGAATTTGACAATATATACAAGGAATTATACACCATGTCCAAGTGGGGTTTATTCCAGCGATTGCACTCCTAGGCATTTATCCAAATGAAATTAAAACTTAAATCCATGAAAATATCTGCACATGATTGTTTATGGCAGCTTTATTTGTAATAACCATAAACTGGAACCAACGGAATATTCTAGAATAAGTGAATGGTTAAACGTTAGTATATGAATATCATAGATCACTATTGCACAATCAAATGATTGACTGTTGATATGTTTAAGTACTTGGATGGATCTCAAAGACATTGGGCTGAAGGATAAAAGCTAATTTTTGAGTTGGCTTTTGAAATGCATGAGTCCATTTATATAGCATTCTCGAAATGACAGAATGACAAAAAAAGAGACAGGTAAGCGATTTCTGGGTTGCAGGGATGGTGGATGGGGCTGGGGTGGGGAGGAGGGCGTGTGTGACTGTAAAAGGGAGGAGGCGGGGAGATCTTTGTGGTGTTGGCACAGTTGTGAGTCTGGACTATGGTGGTGGCTACTCCTGTAATGAAATGACACAGGTACATTGTGCCAATGTCAGCTTCCTAGTTTTGATGCCGTTCTGATGTTACGTAAGAGGTAACCACTTGAGGAAACTGGATGAAGATTATATGGAGCTTTTTGGCCTTATTTTTCCAAATTTTTTCCAAACTAATTATTTCCAAACAAAACATTAGAAAAAGCATCATGCCGGGCATCCGAGTGGCTCTGTTGGTTTAGAGTCCAACTCTTGCTTTTGGCTCAAGTCATGAACCCAGAATCATGGAATCAAGTCCTGCTGGACTCCATGCTTCACTTGAGATTCTCCCTCGCTCTCTCTCTCGTTGTCTCTCTCTCTCTCCCTCTGCCCCTCTCCCACTCATGTGTAAGGTCTCTCTCTCAAACAACAACAACAAAAATGTACTAAAATTTTAAAAAAATCTATGAGAAAGCGTTTTTTGGAGAGTGCTCACCTGTTCAGGAGATTTTCAATTTTGAGGCCGTTTATCATCGGTAACATAATAAGAGAAGCACAATTTTTATAAGGGGCCTATATTTCAGGGAGAATTTAATGTAACTTTTGACACGCTGTATTAGAAATATTACTCTGCTGAATAATATTTGCGCACTTTTGAGATAGGTTAACCGTGAGCAGATAAATCTAGTAATCAACGAGTGACATTAGGACAGGAAGGCAGTCTCTTAAGATACGCGATATTGGGCTATATGGAATTTTTCATTAATTTAAGCAATTTTGTGGAGCTCTGATGTCCAGATCAGTGACAAATCCAATGCTCCTGATCCAAAGGTTTACACAGTAAATTGCAGCAAACGGATTCAATGATGAACACAGAGCTGTGGAGCCGGTGGAGAATGCAACCTTCATGTGGAGACATTTTCTGAGACATTCTGAAGAGATCTGGTGACACTTCCAAGTTCGCCCAGAGCTGAGGACCGGCCAAGTCCAAGACGACTTAGCCCCTGACCCATGATCTTCCCTGAGAGCCCCCCTCTGTCCCTCCCCCAGATCCCCCTCTCTCCTCACCTACTGCCTTCATGCCTGCGTGTGATGTTTCTGCCAGACTTTGGGGCACAGGGAGCCTGCCTCACGAGCGTCCCCCGCACACGTGCCTGACGGCAGCCTGGCTCCGCGCTGTCTCTGTCTCGGAAGAATCAGTCTTCAATGAGTCCCATTACAGCTAACGAGCTTCTCTGCAGCTTAAAATACTTTAGGCAGAAGAAAGAAAAATATTTTAGAAAGTGTCTAATTGGAGCTTTCCCAATCACATATTTTTTTTTCATCAGGAGCCTTTGTTTTCCAAGCTTCTGTAAGCTCGGTTATTCTGAGACACATTTTTACCGAGAAAGGAGAGAGGGGTTGTTTTTCTTCTCTGCTCTGATGGTACCCTTCAGTCCTCAGAGCTGCATATTAGCGCATATACAAGACCAAAGCCATTCACATATCCATATTTACATGGGGAAAGGTTTACTTTCAAAATGTTGTGTGAGGGGCACCTGGGGGGCTCACATGGTTAAGTGTGTCCAGCTCTTGGATTCGGCTCAGGCCACACTCTCATGGTTTTACGAGTTCAAGCCCCGTGTTGCGCTCCACCCTGACAGCGCAGAGCCTGCTTGGGATTCTCTCTTCTCATCTCTCTCTCTCTGCCCTTCCCAGCCCCACTCATGCTGTCTCTGTCTCTCTCAAAATAAATAAATAAACTGAAAACATGTTGTTTTAATGCATTCTCAGTCTCAAACTTAGGACCGTACCTCCTGCAAAAGGGCAGGAAATGTGACTGTTATTTCTCTGTGAAGTCCGATGTGGTGCTGGCCAAGTGACGGGCACTTGACAAGTGTGGGCCTGAGACCAGGTCTGTGATGAGCCCCCAGGCGGCTGGCCTCCGAGGCCACCCCCTCATCTGTGTCACTACCGGCCTGGCCCGGAGCCCATGCAGCTTACATGTGCCACGATTCTATGCCACCAGTTCTTAGGGGGAAGGAGATGACTTAAAATGCAGCTGAAGAAGGAAACAGGAAAACCCTGCCTGACCTACTCTGGGGGAGGAGTACGACCCCACTTTTGAATGCTGTCCCTAAACCCCCGCCAGCGGTGGGCTTCTGTTACGGTTCTCCGTGAGCGAAAACGCATGGTGCCGCCTCCATGTGCTTTTCCGCCGCGTGTCGCAGACGAAGAGCCCATGACGATCCTACTTTTGCAGCAGGACTCGAATAACAGGACAGGTGGCATTCCGGTGTTCTCAAGGGGTGCTCTTAACTCCGGGTCTGTGGTGAATTCCCCACGGGAGGCCCTGGGGTCTGTGTCTTCGACACTAAAAAGGACATTGACTGCACGTGGCCGGGGGCTCTGAGAGGTCCCGACTTGCTTCTGTGAACTGTTGGGGACTTCAAGCTGGTCATGGATGAAAGAGACTGATTTTTCTTCTGGGCGCTTCTGACAGTCACCAGCTAGAAGGCATCAGCCTTGGACTCAGCAGGTGCGATCCTGCACCTCAAGACGCCGTCAGGAGCAGGTGGGGCAGAGATAAAGGAGCAGCTGGACTCCATGGCGGTGAAGGCAGCAGTGGCCCGCGTGTGGGGCCAGGGGCCTGTCCAGCAGCCAGTGTCCTGGGGTGCATGCTGTTTCCCAGGAGCAGGTTAGCACTTGAACTAGCAACCATTTCCACTTATGAGCCGCTTAATGACCAGCTCACAAACCCTTTTCTTCCTGCCACTAGGCTGGGGACCCTGGATTTAGGAACCGTAGGACCCCTAGTGTGGGGGCTCCTTCCACCTGCAAACACAACAGGGCTCCCCCTGCTGTGAGGCTGAGACTGCCCCCTGGTGTCCCAGTCACTGCAAGTCACTGGGTAGGTTGGGGGGAAGCATCATGGGATGATTGGCAGGAGAAATCCATCCCGATTACCAAAGGACCCTGTATTTTGCCTCCCTACATTCTACATCTTGTTGATATTAAAGAGGCAGCTGCAATACCATGTTGGCCTGACCAGGAAGGCCTCACATTCCTCTGAAACACACACCGCATCTTTATCTGCCCGTCCGCTGGGGGCCTTCATGTTGTTGCCATGTCTTCCCTGCTTTGAATAGTGCTGCCGTCAGCGCGGGAGTGTGGACATCTCTCTTGACTCAATTTCCTTGGATGCCACTAGGATGTAGAGGAGACTCCTTCAAAAATCAAAAATAGGTGCTGGTTGGTGCTAACGAGGCAAAGATAAAGGGGCAGCAGGTCCCACAGAAGGCAAATATGGCCCTGCCCCGGCGCCCTCCCAACTCTGGGGTGTCTGCTCCTACTGACTTATTTCCCATGCAAGGTCCTCCAGCCTCCCACTGATCCTGTGACCCCACTGTGTCCTTTCTTAAGTCCCTTTATGAAGAAAAATTGTCCAATCACGTTGCTCACAACTGAGAACCCTTAATGCCCAGAGGAATTTCAGCACTCAGAAATTACCAGGGCTTACGGAGGTTGGGATCTGGTGGTGTTTCATTTCTAAGGAAATCACGGTTTATGCCCTTAAACATTTGTAACTTAAAATACAAGCTGAGTGGATACTGACGGGCAGCACAGAGGAGTTTTCTTTGATAAAAACCTCAAGAAACTTAAGGATATCAAAGTGATTCAAAGAATTCCAAGAATGTCCTAAGAATAGTCTCCTGTCTGGCATCCCTTATTCTCAGTTGGGATATTTGTAATGCAGTTGTGTTATTTAGGTTTAGAAACTTAAAAATTTTCTTTTTAGTTTATTTATTTTTTGAGAGAAAGAGAGAGTAGGGGAGGGGCAGAGCAAGGGGGAGAGAGCGAATCCCAAGCGGGTCCACACTGTTCACTCAGAGCCTGATGTGGGACTCTGTCTCACCAACTGTGAGATCACGACCTGAGCTGAAATCAAGAGTCAACCACCCAGGCTCCCTTGTTTTCAGGAACTTTCTGATCATGAAACTCCATCTCCAGAGAATTGCAGCTTCTCCGTGGAACAAAAGTCCCTCCGGTAAAAACCTGGGTGGGTGGGGAACTGGGATCCTGGGGCAGCAGACAGATGCCTTTGTGTGATTTTATTTCTTCTGTCTCTTCTTTATCAGATGAGGTCCCTACAGCAGGAGACTTCCACCGTCGAGTCAGATCCTGGAGCTCCCGTGAGCTGCGTCAGGTGAGGATTGGGGGCAAAGATGAGTCCTTACACTCCTCCCAGCCACCTCCCTGAGGTGTGAAGCAGACAGTTCTGCCGCCAGGTACGTTTCCGTATCTTTATAAATTCCAGAGAAGCACATGTATGGAGAGGCACGAAACCAGAGCAGTGGCTCAGGTCCGTAGGCTACGTTCTGAGACAGAAAGACACCCGCCCAACCCAGCTGTGATTTCAGACTCACTTCTGAAAGATGCTATTGATTCAGATACTGAAGACGTTTTGAGGGTTTTCCGTCCAACCCTCAGGGAAACTAGAATTCCGTATTCTTTGAAGGAGGATGAGAAAAAAAAAAACATGCAGACGCTTTCCAAATTTTGAAATTTTAACTGCAACTAAATGTGACCATGTATCATATGCTTCCCTCCAAACAGACTACATTTAATTGGGAGTAGGAACTCAGTCTGTTGTGAGAAGGATGGAGGCTATTTAGAGAAATCAAGAAGGTCACTTTATTTTATTTTATTTTATTTTAGTCCCGAGTCTCTTACATCCCAGCTTCTTGGAGCCTCACAGCATCCCTACACTCCTTGGGACACAATATTGACACATTGTTACCCCATTTTACAGATGAGGAACTGATACACAGCAAGTTAAATGGCCCCAACGTCACACACCTGCTGTGAAAAGTTAATTGTCAGAATAAACATCTTAGTGGTATCTGATTTTTTAAACTACATGCCTGTATTTTTTTTAACTAAAAATTTCAAAAATTCCACTTGAAGATAGATCTGTTTCCTTCCATTATATTTTTTCTGGGCCTAAAAGTTACAATATTGTGCTTGCAAAAGTTGATACCAAATTAGATCCAAAGATATTACGCCGTATTTTAAATTGATGTTTATAATATCAGGTACCAGCTTTGAGAAGTGACCTTTTTGTTAGCCAGAATTCCTTGAATTAAATTCTATTCAGGAATCACAGCCTATTGTCTTAATGCATCTTTAAACAGAATTACCAGAGTGGCTGGGCACACCTGTACTTGAAACATTATTTGTTTAATTGCTTCTACTTAATTAAGCAGTACATATTACAACAGATTTCAAATCGATTTTAAATTAACTAAGATCTCGTAAAACAAGGACTAACATAAACTGGATAAACTTACTACTTGTTTTTACTTTGTTTTTTTGTTTTATTTCCTTTTCTTTTCCTTTGAGGAATTTCATATCTACTTTTTCATAGGAAATCAGGACACCATATACGTGTTAAATAAAGTTCTATCCATATCATTGGATCTGGACTTCAGATGAAAAAGACTATAAATAATCTTCCTTTTTTCAAATGTTCATAATAATTTAGGTCATTCCTTCCAGCTAATTGTCTCATCTAGATAAAAAGAATTTCCGGGGAGCCTGGGTGGTTCAGTCGGTTAAGCCTCTGACTTCGGCTCAGGTCAGATCTCATGTTCGTGGGTTCGAGCCCCGTGTCGGGCTCTGTGCTGACAGCTAGCTCAGAGCCTGGAGCCTGCTTCCAGTTCTGTGTCTCCTCTCTCTGCCCCTCCCCCTCTCATGCTCTGTCTCTCTCTCTGTATCAAAAATAAATAAAACATTAAAAAAATTTCCAATTTTTAGTATTAATTTAGTACTTATGGAACATTACATAATGCAACACAGTCCAATTTATGGGATGAAACACGAATTTAAACGATGGAATATGGCTTATTTCACCTTTGTTCCTTTTACACAGCTGTGCATACATTTTAAGAGTTGAACCTTATTGACTTTCCATGGTTTTCCTTTCTGGAGAACCGGTACTGAGTCTGATGACTAAACTTGAGGTTCAGAAATGGAATTTGGGTGACAAGAACATTTACATCTATACATATTATAAAAACACTTTCATTCTATTCTCTAAAACATTACGCACATGTCTTTTTCCTGGAGATACTTCCTATGTGAGTCAGCACTCTTAAGATATATGCTAATAGAAATGTTTAATGTGCTACAAACATCATGGAGTTAACATTTTTTGAGTTTACCTTCCAGTTACCTCATTGCAATTTTTGTAGATTATAAGAGGTAAAACTCTGCATTTTGCCCCACGTGGGTTTTCCACGCACGAACACTATTAATTTTAGCTCCCAGTGCTTCTTCGAACATGTCCAAGAAAAAAATAAAGTATGTGCTTATATGCAGAAATTTCTCCAGCCCTTCCAGGATGTAAATAATTGATCTATATGCATATGTAATAAGAAAGCTTTAAAAAAGGTACCTTTGAAATTCAGTTGCTTATACAAATGTTTCTAGACTAATACGTTTGGGGAATATGACTAGAATTTATAATAGCAGACGGTTTTGTTGTCAGGTGGTTAAATACCTTTGTCATGAAGTTTCAGGGGAGTCACACCTGCAGAAAGTACCCGGGAGAGGTGTCACGAACAGGTGTCCTCTCCTGGGGACGTTACTGCCAGTGTCTCTTCGAGTCCCTTAAAGTCCAACAGGTAATTGAGTGATGCTCTCACACCATCCACATGTGACTCCTCAAGTTTAGATCAAGCCCCCCAGGACCTCAGGTCTGATCCCCAACACAGGGTGGGGGCGTCCTACAGAGAAAAGCACACTCACATGTGGTTTTCACTGGAGATGGAGGTGAGCTTGGGCAGGAAACTGCGGTAGAAAGCAGGTGAATCACCTCGAAATACCCGCTGTCTGATCATCCCTACTAAGGTAGACTCCCAGGCTAAAATTAACAACTCAGGAAACAACAGATATCGGCGAGGATGCGGAGAAAACGGACCCTTTCGCACTGCTGGTGGGAATGCAAACTGGTGCAGCCACTCCGGAAAACTGTATGGAGGTTCCTCAAAAAATTGAAAATAGACGGGGCGCCTGGGTGGCTCAGTCGGTTAAGCCTCCGACTTAGGCTCAGGTCATGATCTCGCAGTTTGTGAGTTCAAGCCCCACATCGAGTTCTGTGCTGACAATTCAGAGCCTGAAGCCTGCTTCAGATTCTGTGTCTCCCTCTCTCTCTGCTTTTCCCCTACTCATGCTCTCTCCTTGTCTCTCAAAAATGAATAAATACTTTTAAAAATTAAAAAAATTAAAAATAGAGCTACCCTATGACCCAGCAATTGCACCACTAGGTATTTATCCAAAGGATACAAAAATGCTATTTCGAAGGGGCCCACGTACCCCAGTGTTTATAACAGCGCTATCGACAAGAGCCAACTATGGAAAGAGCCCAAATGTCCATCGACTAAAGAATGGATAAAGAAGATGTGTGTATATCTCAATCGCCAAAAAGAATGAAATCTTGCGTCTGCAATGATATGGGTGGAACTAGAATGTATTATGCTAAGCGAAATACGTCAGAGAAAGACAAATGTCGTATGATTTCACTCATATGTGGAATTTAAGAAACAAAACAGATGAACATAAAGGGAAGGATGGACAAATACGATAAAAACATAACGGAGGCAAAGCACAAGAGACTCTGAACTGCAGAAAACAAACTGAGGTTTGCTGGAGTGGAGGGGAGTGGGGAGACGGGCTAAATGGGTGATGGGCATTAAGGAGGCCTTTTGTTGGGATGAGCACTGGGTGTTATAGGCATGGATGAATCACGAAGTTCTATTCTTGAAGCCATTATTTCACTCTATGTGAACTAACTTGGATTTAAATAAATTAAAAAATAATAAACGAGGAATAGATTTGAAAAAAGTCAGATTCCCGCTTGATATTTAAAAATAATCAGCAAGGAATCATATTATCAGTGTTAGCTCTGAAAATCTTTTATAAGATAGCCTTGGTCTAAAGTAATTACACTAATTCCATTTCAGTCACGTACGAGAATGCAGTTCTGCGCACATTGTCAGATCCATACCACAAAATTAAACAACCAAATAAAACAATTGGGAGAATTCATTTTCTGAAACTTCTTCCTCTCTGTTGCTTTCATGTTTCTTCTTTCTAACATCTAATTTCTTTTCCCGGCAAGTCCTCCCCGTAAGACAAAGCTTATTTTGTGAATCCCTGTAATCTGAACGACCATCTCCTCTTTCATTCTTTCCATTACTTCTGATGACAAAGCCACTGCTGTTAGGAGCAGAGGGCTGTAATGGATGCTTGTCCCGGGCTCTATCTTTCCTATTCCCTGCTTTGAAGGGGTGTCAGCTGAGCCGACAGCCTGAAGAAGGAGGATGCTTCTCTGCCTATGTGGGGGAGGGGGAGGGGGAGAGGAGACACAGTAACTGTTTTTATTCAAAAATAAATACTCAAAACTTCACCCCAGATTAGCACTGTAAACAATTTCCATGTCGTCGATAATGATGTTTGAAGATCGTGTTCTAACAGTCCGTGGAAGGAAAGGCGAGGAAAGAAAATGTTTTAAGGGCTCTTGCCTTTCACACCTGTCGTTCTCCTAACTTTCGCTGAAATCTGTAAAACACTGATGTTCACTCTGGAGTTTTATACTTTTAAACATTATTGACTTTCTGGTAAGAAGTCAGATGTTAAGACGGTAGAACATGCACTCTGGCAAGAAGCAAACTATTAAATGCTGTTCGTTGAACTTTGAAGCACAGATCTAGGACTTTCAATTTATTTTCCTAGCTGTATTGAGATATAATTCTCATATCGCCCAGTGTACCACTTACAGCACACAATTCGGTAGTTGCTGGTGTATTCACAGACTGTGCAACCATCCTCACCGTTAATTTCAGGGATTTTCATCACTCCAGAAAGAAACCCCATAGCCTTGGGTGATCACCCTACCATCTCGAGTCCCCGAGCCTGAGCCACCACTGACTCGCTCTGTTCAAGCCTCCGAAACCTTCATGAATCGGCACTTTGATAGAAATCTCCAGCTCTCTCTGCCACTATTATCTGTATTTAAGAACTTTATTTCTGAGCGATTTGGGGTTTGTAGAAATAGTGAACATGGACAGAGTTGGCATGTACTCACGTCAGCCTTGCCACACCCCCGTCCCCTCTCCCCGTCACTGACATGTTGAATTAGTGCTACGTTTGTTACAATTGATGAGCCAATACTGAAACGCTATTGTTAATTCAAATTTACACCAGGGTTCCCTCTTTGTGTTGTATATTCTACGGGTTTTGACAAATGTATAATAATGCCATGGAGTTTCATACGGAGTAGTTTCCTTTTTTAAAAAAAATGTTTATTTATTTATTTTGAGAGAGAGCACACACACAGGGAAACATCAGGAGAGAGAGAGAATCCCAAGCAGGCTCCAGGCTACCAGTAGAGAGCTGGACTTAGGTCTTGAACCCACGAACTGTGAGATCACGACTTGAGCTAAAGCCAAGAGTCAGATGCTTTATCGACTGAACCGCCCAGGCACCCAGAGTAGTGTGACTATCCTAAAAATTCTTGCAATCCATCTGCTCATCCCTCCTTCCCTTGCTCTTAGCCCCTGGAAATCACTGATCTTTTTACTGCTTCATAGTTTTGCTTTTTTCCACAACGCCATATGGTTGGAAGAATATAGTATATAGCCTTTTCAGACAGGCTTCTTACACTTGCAACACGCTTTTAGGCTTCCTCTGTGTCTTTTTTTCTTCTCGCTTGATAGCTCTTTTTTTTTTTTATTGTGAAATAGTATTCTGTTGTCTGGATATAACACACTGGTTATCCATTCATCTACTGAAGGTAAGTACAGAAGAGTGTGATTGGTGGATCGTATAATCAGAGTATGTTTAATTTTGTAAGAAACTGACAAGCTGTCTTCCAAAGTCCCTGGTACCATTTAGCATTCCCACTGGTCTGTGGTTTTCTAGAAGTTTTTAATTTAGTGAAATCCAAATTATCAATTTTTTCATTTGAGAATTGTGCTTTTAGTATTGTGTCTAAAAAGTCATGGCCCAGCCCTGGGTGACCTAGATTTTTCTCCTCTGTTAAATAGCTTTGCATTTTACATTTAGGTCTGTGATCCTTTCTGAGTTAATTTTTGTGAAAGGCAGAGTTTCCTTTGCTCCTTTGTCAAACATCAGTTGACTGTATTTGTCTGGTTCTATTTCTGGGCTCTCTATTCAGTTCCATTGATCTATTTGTCTCTCCTTTTGCCAATGCCACATGGTCTTAATTACTGTGATTTTATAGTAAGTGTTGATGTTGGGTGATGGCAGCCCTCCAGCCTTGTTCTCCTTCTTCAGTTGGCCATTCTGGTTTTTTATGAACTTTGAAATATGCTTGTCAATATCCAGAAAATAACTTGCTGGGGTTTTGATTTGGATTCATTGAGTCGATAGATCACGTTGGGAAGATCTGACACCTTAACAATTTTTGATCTTCCTATAAAGGGAAAATGAAATATCTCTCCATTTATTCAAATATCCTTTTGTTTTTTATCAGAGCTCTGTGGCTTTTAATCATGTTTATCTTGTACTTATTTTGTTAGATTTATGCCTAAGTATTTCATTCTTTTGGTGTTAATGTAAGTGGTACTGTGTTTTTAATTTAAAGTCCAAGTATACAATGCTGGTATATAGAAAAGCAATCAACTTTTATATGTGAAAATATATCCTGCAATCTTGCCATAACTTTTCTTGGTTACCATAATTTTCTGTTGATTCTATAAGATTTTCTACATAGACGATCCTGTCATCTGGGAACGAAGACAGTTTATTTCTTCTTTTCCAATCGATTTACGTTTTATGTCCTTTTCTTATCTGTATTGGCTGTGACTTCAGACAAGGCTGAAAAGGAGTGAGGGCAGGGGCCATGGTTGCCTTGCTCCCCGACCTTAGTGGGGGACACTTAGTTTCTTACCAGGAAAAAGTGTGTTTGACGTGGGTAAATGCTCGTTATCAAACTGCCTTGGTTCCTTTGTTTCTCGTTGCTGAAAGTTTTTCTTATGAAGAAATGATGGGTTTTGTCAAATGCTCTTTCACATCTTCTGGTAGGATGATATAGTTTTCTTCTTTAACCTGTTGAAATGACAAATTTCACTAATTGGTTTTCTAACATTGAACCAGTCTTGTATATCTGGAGTAAATCCCTTTTGAGCCTGGTATAGAATTCTTTTCATATATTGTTGGATTTGATTTGCTAATATTTTATTGAGGACTTCGCTATCTATATCCATGAAAGACATTTGTCTGAACGTTTCCTTTTTTGTAATACTTCATATGTTTTTTGTTTTAAATGGAAGAAAGAGAGAGCACATGTGGCCACAAGCGGGGGAAGGGCAGAGGGAGAGGAACGGGGGGAATCCTAAGTGGGCTCCACGATCAGTGCACAGCCCAACGCAGGACTTACTCTCATGACCCTGGGATTATGACCTGAGCCAAAATCAAGTGCTGGACGCTTAACCAACAGAGCCCCCCGGCGCCCTTGTATGTTTTTGGTGCTAGGCTAATACTGAACTCATAGACTATGTTAAGACATACTTACTTTTGTTTTATTTTTTGGAAAGGATTTTAGAAAATAAGCATAATTTTTTTCCTGTAAAATTCACCAATGAACCCATCTGGCCCTTCAGTTTTCTGCCTGGCAGATATTAAGCATTGATTCAAATTACTTAATAGATAGAAACCCATTCGGATTGTCCATTTCTCTCTGTGTGAGTTTTGGTGCCAGAGCAAATGGATATTGGCATGCAAAACAGAGATCTAGATGAAGACTTCATCCCTTTCACATACACTGACGCATCGGGGTGCCTGGGGGGCTCAGTTAAACGTATGATTCTTGATTCAACTCAGGTCATGATCTCATGGTTTATGGGATCAAGTCCTGCATGGGGTTCTGTGCTGACAGCATGGAGCCTGCTTAGGATTCCTTCTCTTTTCTCTCTCTCTTCCCCTCCTCTCTCTCTCTCAAAAATAAATAAATAAATATTAAAAAAATAGATCCTAGAATTCAATATAAAATGCAATGGAACTTTATTAAAATTAAATACTCTTGCTCTGAGAAAGACACTGTTAATAGAATGAGAACTCAAGCCATAGTCTGGGAAAAAACTATTTGTGAAAACATGTATGTGATACATGACCGATACCCAAAATATAGGAAGAAATTTCTTTATAAATATTTTTTAAAATTTGTCTATTTATTTTGAAAAAGAGAGAGAGTGAGCATGAGCAGGGGAGGGGCAGACAGAGAGGGAAAGAGAGAGAGAGTCCCAAGCAGGCTCTGTGCTATTAGCACAGAGCCTAATGGGGGGTTTGAACTCACGAACCATGAGGTCATGACCTAGGCTGAAGCCAAGACTTAGACACTTAAGGCATGCAGGTGCCCCCAAAATATACAAAGAAACTTTAACCTCTACAACCAACCATTGCACGTGTGTTAATTGCCCAAAATGGTAAAATCTTAGACTGATGGAACTTCATTTGATTCTTGAAATTCTGGAATATCACTATATGTCTGAAAAATTAAAAAATACATAATTATATATATTACGTAATAATTATAGAAATATACAACAAACTGGCATGTATAATTAAAGTTTTGAATGTGCTATAAAAAGCTATATAAAGTTCTTTGGGGGCCCTTGGATGGCTCAGTCAGTTAAGCATCTGACTATTGATTTCGGCTCAGGTCATGATCTGAGGGTTGTGAGCTCGAGCCCCCCATCAGGACCAGGGTCTGCTTGGGATTCTTTCTCTCCTGGTCTCTCTGTCCCTCCCCCACTCATGCACACATGTGTGTGTGCGCTCTCTCTCTCTCTCTCTCTCATAAATAAATAACCTTAAGAGAAGCTTTTCTTTGATTCATTTCTACATGAGGTAAGGCTGTGTTTTTTTGTTTGTTTAATAAAACTATCACCACAGTCTGAAAATATTTTTTAATATCATTAGTCATTGAAAACCAACCAATTCTATATTAACTTTTATTAATTTTAATAATACTGCTTCCTAATATACTATTTACAGAGGAACGACCCATTGGTATTTTCAAATGTGAGCAAGGACTTTCCTCAGGAAGAAACCCTGCTAACCATGAATCTTAATCAACAAAATAATTCATATTTATTAATAATCTGTAATTAACTGACTGTTATAGTGAAGACACTGACATTGTGATCAATAAATTTAGCTTTGGAAGAAAGAATAGTTTCAAAATAATGAAAAAAAATCTATATTCTGATCTCCAATATCCATATGATGAATTAGACAAATTTGAGGCTGTAACTCCTAAAATCTCACCCTCTTGCTCTGAACTATGCCTCACTTTTATGAAATTTACCCTCACATCCAGTAATGCAGAATTTCTTTATAAAAACCTACCTTTGAATTAAAACTGTTCTTTTATTGTTATCTTTCTTTGGTTCTGAGAAGCCTATTATGACAAAGTCACAGCTTTTTCATTTATGCATTCTCTTGATTTTTTTGTTGCTTTATGTGTTTGTTGAGTGTGTATGTAATGGAATAAGGACAAGGTGCAAACTTTTGAAATAGCGGGTGTTACAGTCACTGTTGGAAGTGTGGGTGGGGGAGTGCATGAGGCTGAGCTGTGGGAGAAAGCTCTTCCACTGAGGCTACTGTGGGGTTTGGGACTGGTCACTCGCACAGGCGATCCAAAGTCCATCGCTCAGAGACGAAGTCTTCTGCATTTCTGTACAGCAGTAAGGATGAGAACACATGGTTTTTGAGTGATCCAGCATTTACAACTAAAATTAGCACCTGGTCGGGGGAGCCTGGGTGGCTTAGTTGGTTAAGCGTCTGACTCTTGATTTTAGTTCAGATCATGGTCCTGTGGGTTGTGAGTTCGATCCCCGTGTTGGGCTCTGCTCTGCTTGGGATTATCTCTTATCTCTCTCTCCTTCTCTCTGCCCCTCCCCCACTTGTGCTTTCTCTCTCTTTTTCAAAAAATAAAAATAAAAAATTAACTTAAAAGAAAGCACCTGGAGAGAATTCCAGCAATACTGTGCCACCCAACTTGAATGTGGAAAACAGTAAAAAAATGTAGGGAAATACATATGAAAAGAACTTAATGGTAGAACAAAGGATCTAGATCTTCTGTTACAGCATGAGCTGTTTTCAATCATCTGCAGAAACAGGATGGGTTTCCACCCAAGGTTTGGTTCTGTTGTCAAAAATGATGACATGCACAGGCGCACAAACACACACACCACCACCAACAGAGTATGAAGAAGATTATACCTTTATATGAGACTTTCTCGGGAAAGCAAGGAAGCCCTCCCAAGCTGGTCCAAAAATGGCTTGGAGTTTTTTTGGTGGTTGGGGCTTGGGGCTGGGGTTCCGATGAAAATCCTAACGTGTGGCCTAAATGTCTCACCTGGACCAAAGAAGGGGGAACTGGCATTTCTTATCAGATCGGCCAGGAAGAGGCACAAAGGGAAGAGGGCTGAGTGAGGCCTGACAACCTCAAACATCAAAAAACGGGGCCAGACCATTACACCTCTGATTCTAATGATTCCTAAGTATGCAAGAAAAATGAAGAGCTATAAAGGAATGTTTGCAATAAGGAAAAAAGTGACATAACCCAAATGCCATAAAGAAGAACACGGATCATCACATGGTAGATATCCTCACGATGGATATTGACACAGCTGTGAAAATAAGTGTGCTACGGCTCCGCAGGACGATGCAGAGAGGACATCATAAAATATTGCCAAGTGAAAAAGGTCAGATAATGTTCATCATAATACCCTTTTCAAGAACAAACACAATCAGAGAATAAGTGTTGGTGTAAGGCTGAACCAAACAGACGCCATGACAGGCTTTAAGTTTCCCCTCTAAGCTAGAAGGCCAGTCTCTC
>PJEM01015911.1:0-27911 GCA_004023845.1 Helogale parvula | reverse complement strand
ACTGATGTCCGGCTCTTGTCTGTTTATCTCTAATTAGGCTCTTTTTCTCCGGGCCAGAGTTAACAGTAACTCTTGTGTTCTTTAACCCCCTCTATTGTCTATGTCTTGGGTCTGTGAGGCTCATTAGAAGAGCCTTTCGACAAACACCTGCAGTGCTTTGTCTAAATTCTTCCTTGTAGAGGTGGGAGCACGCTTCTCCCCATGAGGGTCTGTGTGGGGAACATCGGTCTGACTGGGAACAGTGTGAGGCCTGATCAGGAACAGCGGTCCCGTTCCCGATGCGAGCCAGTAGAGGAGATGCCAGTTTCGCTTCACGGCAGGAGCTGTGCATATGTCTGCCACTTCCCCGCTGTGACCGTGTCATCCAGCGGGGCTGACACGCCTCCCAGCAATTATATATTATAAAATGAAAAAGAACTTACAGCTTAAAAACTTATAAAGCATGAATGATCAAAACAAGAATAAGGCATTTAAAACTTCTAAAATGTGAAATGCTTGAGTTCTCGTATTGAAATTTAAAAATAAGGGGCAGTTAACTGTCCAGCTACCACTTATTTCTATGAATTTTTTAAGTTTATTTATTTTGAGAGTGTCAGTACGAGTGGGTAAAAAGCAGAGAGAGAATCCCAAGCAGGGTCTGTGCTGTCAGTGCAGAGCCTGACAGAGGGCTCCGTTTCACGAGCTGTGGGATCATGACCTGAGCCGAAACCAAGAGTTGGACACTTAACCGACAGAGCCATCCAGGCATCCATTTCTATGAATTTGGTATTGCTGCATGTCCCTGTGGGCGGATAACTCAGAAGTCAGCTAAATAAATCCACTTACTAAATGAATCCTCTTAAAGAATTTTGAGACTGGGGCACTTGGGGGGCTCAGTTAAGTGTCTGACTTTGGCTCAGGAGATGATCTCACATTTCATGGGTTCATGCCCCGCATTGGACTCCGCTGATAGCTCAGAGCCTAGAGCCTGCTCCAGATTGTGTCTCCCTCTCTCTCTGCCTGTCCCCGGCCCAAGTGCTCTCTCTCTCTCTCTCTCAAAAAATGAATAAAACATTTAAAAAACTAGAGAATTTTGGAGAGTGAGTTGAAGTTCTTTCCCCTGTCTTGACGTAGAGCAGACCATCTCTCCTCAAACGGATGAAAGCCACTTTGTTTTGTGTGTTCAGAACCATCTGCTGTGAGCACGTCAAAACCCACAAAGGGAAAATAAGCGCAAACAACTGACCCCAAACTGTCCACTGGAGAAATTTCAATAGATGCCAGAGTGGACATGAGTAAACTGTGGAAAGCAAACTAACTGCAAATCCTACAAGAAAAATTGTGAATTTTATTAACTGTAGGTTTTATATCCATACTGAACTGTTCTTTTGAATGTGTTTTCCCATATTGCCAGATAAAGCAAGTAATCATATTTACATGATTAGGAATCAGAGGCTTATTAGAAAAGGAGATCTAGTTATATTTATTGTTTATTTACATTCAGGTTAGTTAGCATATAGCGCAACAAGGATGTGGGGATGAGATTCCTTAATGCCCCTCACCCCTTCAGCCCATCCCCCCACAACCCCCCAGTAACCCTGCTTGTTCTCTGTATTTAAGAGTGTCTTCTGTTTTTGTCCCCCTCCCTGTTTTTATAGTATTTTTGCTTCCCTTCCCTTGTGTTCATCTGTTCTGTATCTTAAAGTCCCCATATGAGTGAAGTCGTCTGATATTTGTTTTTCTCTGTCTAATTTCGCTTAGCATAATACCCTCTAGTTCCATCCATAGTTGCAAATGGAGGAGATCTAGTTATAGAAGCAAGGATTTCAGAAGGAATGCTGTCCTATTAGAAACGGACTGGAAATAGCACTATGAACTTGTATCTGTACATGAAAAAGTGATGTAAGATGTGCATCTTTTCTACCTCTGTCCACTGACATGTTTTAGAGTGCCACCAAACCTCACGTTTGGCTGCCCATCTCAAAAGGCCAGCGCTCAAGACATGGTGTGGGCTGAAAGGAATGATGTGAGCTTCACACAGGAGGTCGGCCCCCGGGCAGGAGGTGGCCTCCAGGACAGCCCAGAGGGGTGCAGGGACAGGTGTCTCTGAGGAGCGTGTGGGTGCAGGGGTAACCTTTCCTAACTCTGTAGATGGAGTGGTGCCTACCATGAGCTTTCCGTGCTTGAGGGCTGTGCCTGTTCTGTGACCCGTGGGGGTTTCCTGTTCTCCTAAAAAGGACAAAGATTTATAGGGACACAAGGAGGATTGGTAATCATATGACCTTAGGAGCACCCATTAAAGATCACCCTGCTAGTTATGAAGACCCAGGCGGTCTCAGGAGGACCCTGTGATGCGCCCTCGTGTCAAGGTTCTGGTCTCCAATAGCATTCTTCCAATAAAAGGAACCAAGGCTCTTGGGAGAAAAGGTCAACCCCATGTGCGAGACAGAACAGTACAAAGCCAGCCTGGAGTAGCTCCCTGTGCCAGAGAGCAAGGTGCTCAAAGATTAACGGAGATGATGGGGCATGGAAACTCATCTACAAAGAGACTAATGTTTTATTATTATCATTTGTAAATGTTTATTTATTTGAGAGACAGACAGACAGACAGACTACGAGCAGGAGAAGGGAAGAAAGAGAATCCCAGCAGGCTCTGCACTGTCAGTGCAGCCCCGACTTGGGACTCAATCCCATGAACTGTTTGATCATGATCTGAGCCAAAAACAAAAGCCAGACACTCCACTGACTGAGCCACCCAGTCGCCCCTAAAAGGGGCTGTTTTAAGTCATTTAAAGTTTTGCTGACCTAGACTGAGTGAGACAGAATACTGACAGAGGTTGACTGATAGACGCAAGGCTGAGCAGTCCTGAGTACATAATGATACACACAAAAACAGTTGGCAAAGTGAAAGTAAATAGGAGAGATTACGTTTCTGTTGAGATCTGTCACTCAATCCTGTTGGTATTACTCATTTACTGTGCAGTTAAGTAAAGAAGCCAGTAAATGCAAAAATACCAGTTAGTTCTCTAATATAAATATCCGTAAAGTGACCCCTAAGTTTTGGATGTGAGCCTAAAAATACCTATTAAATGTACATATACAACATTCTCTCAGGTTCCAAGGTTTAAAGACTCAGCATACTCCGTCAGGGTAATAATACTGTGTTGACTTGAAGGTTCCCTGTGAAATCTACTTAAAAGTATACCTAAGAAAATTAGGAACGTTAAAAGAAGAGAATACTATGAACCACTCTACCCACATAAATTCAACAATTTATTTTTTTTAAGTTTTTCTAGTTTGAGAGTGAGAGAGGGGGTAGGGACAGAGACAGGGAGGGAGAATCCCAAGCAGGATCCATGCTGTCCGTGCAGAGCCCAACGATGGGCTCAATCTCCCGAACCTTGAGAACGTGACCTGAGCCAAAACCAAGAGTCAGAAAAAAGCTTAACGGATTGAGCCCCCCAGGCGTCTACTCCGCTAAAAGCACAAACTACCGAACCCACTCCCATATGAAATAGGTAATCTGAGAATCCTCGTGACTATTAAATTCAATTTTTAATATTAAATACTCCTAAGGAAAAAGAAACCTCCAGGCCCTGATGATCTCATGGCAGAATTCAACCAGATGCCTGAACAATGAACACTGATTCTTCACAATCTTTTCTAGAAAACAGAAGATGAGGGACTACTTCCCTTTCTTCTCATTTTATGACCCTAGTGTTATCCTAATACCACCACCAGCCAGTAATAGTACAAGAAAGGAAATTATGGACTGATGCTCCTTATGAAGACAGGCACACAAAAGTCCTCAACAAGATACAGTAAATGGAGCCCAGCAGACTTCTTAAAGCATGAATCCTCCTTGTGCCCTTTGCTCGTCTTACTGTTTGTCACTATCATTTGTCATTATATGCTTGGTCTTGCTACTTAATGTGCGGTCGTTCTCACTAAAAGGTAATCTTCCGAGGGCGAGGATTCAGGTTCTACTTAATCACCAGCACCTCGTGCGGTATTAGCACAGACTATAGACATCATTAATTATTTATGCATTATGTTTTTTGTTCCTCTCTAGGGCAAGGCTCCCACTTTACACGTGAATGTGTAGTGACAGCATGGCACAACGGTAGGCGCTTTTCTAATAAATGCTTCTGTTTGAACCCAGTATTTAGGTGGCATCCCCCAATCTTTCATCATGCCCAGTCTGTGCTGGTTCTGAGGTCAGGCCCGGCTGACTCGGGCTGTCCAGCTCAGTCCCAGCTCTGTCCCGGGACCCATCCCCACCCCGAGCCCCTCTGCCCCACTGACCAGCTCCGGGCCCAGCTCTACCCCGGGCCCACACCGCACCCCGAGCCTTCTACCCCGCTGTCCAGCTCCGGGCCCGGCTCTGCCCCGGGGCCCCCAACCCCACCCCAGCCCTCTGCCGCGGCTGACCGGCTGACCACCTCCGGGCCCGGTTCTGCCCCGCCCGCACCGGGCTCCCCCCGCACCTGGGGCCGTCTTCCCACCCCCTACCCCAAGGTCCCTGATTGCGGCGCTCCGGCCCTGCACGACAGGTGTCTGCGGACGTTCCCAACTGTCCGCCGCACCAAGCACCGGGTGCGAGGGCTAAGTGTTTACGGCCGGAAAACCACGTTTACTCGTGAAGTCCTTCGTTTCCAAAGAGCTGCGCCGGACGTCATTTCATTGGGTTCTCTCCGGGCTGAACTGGAATCCAAGCCTCTGACTCCTTTTCATGGCTTCGGAGGGGAAGTGAGTTTCGTCGGGTTAGATGAGGCTTTTTTGAATATCCTGTCTTCGGGGTAGAGTTGCTTTTCTCGGGCCCCCATCTCCCGCCCAGACTCCGGTCCAGCCGCCCGGCCCCCGCCTGGAACTTCGCAGCCTCCGGTGATGCCTCAGAGAACAGCCGCGAAAAGGAAACTGCGCGGTCGGAGGAGCGTTACCTCCGCACCGGTCCCCCGGGGCCTCTTCCTGGGACTCTCTGGGCTTCGACCTTTTCTCAGTGGTTCTTCCGGTTTCTCGCGCGCACTGTTCCCGCCCCTTCCCCTCCGCCGCCGGGATTTGAGGAGCTCTCGCGAGACTCAGGCCTCTTCTAGACCGGCGCTCTCACCGAGGTATGATGGCGGCTTCCTATTAGTTGGACTTTAAGTCCAACTCTAAGGGATACACGTATCGCAGTCCTCCCTGGATCGGCGGCCCCTGCTCCCCGGGCGGGGATACGGCCGATTACCCGGGCTGTGCCCCCCGATGGCTTCTGCGGGGTGGAGTGGGGCCGGGACCGGCGGGGTCTGCGGCTTGGGGCCGCGGACTCCTGAGCTAGGGCGCCCTGTGCTTGCAGGAGAAGGCCATGTTCAGTTCGAGCGCGAAGATCGTGAAGCCCAATGGTGAGAAGCCGGACGAGTTCGAGTCTGGCATCTCCCAGGTGAGCGGGGGGCAGGGCTGGCCCCCCGGCGCGTGTCATTGCCTCCCCGCGCGCGCGTGTCCCCTTCCCCGGCGGGGGTGCCCCTGCCCAACAAGTGTCCCGCATCCTCCCCGGCACGAGTCCCACGGCGCGGGTCGTGCTCCCCTCCTCGACGGGTGTCCCACCGCCCCACCCGCGCGCGTGTCCCCTTCCCCGGCGGGGGTGCCCCTGCCCAACAAGTGTCCCGGATCCTCCCCGGCACGAGCCCCACGGCGCGTGTCGCCCGGGGTGGAAGTGGGGCCGCCCGGCTGAGCGTCGGCGCCGGCGCCGGTTTCTCCGCAGGCCCTCCTGGAGCTGGAGATGAACTCCGACCTCAAAGCGCAGCTGCGGGAGCTCAACATCACGGCGGCCAAGGTACAGGGGGGTTTCCGCCCGGGGCGCCCCCCTCACACGCGTCCCCCTGGCTTGACTCCGTGTCGCGGGGAAGTCAGTTTTTCAAATTCCCGCCTTTGGTTTAGAAGGTGCTGTGCGCGCGGGCGGGGGTGGTTGCACACGCTCACCCCGTGGAGCACAGCGTTGCCCACGCATCTGTGGGGATTTGCAGGGAGGGGAGAAGGAGGGCTCGTCGGTGGCCGTGGGACGGGGCGGGCGGAGGAGTCGCACCGGAGCTGGCACCGGGCGTCCTGGCGCCTGTGGCCGCGTCCCCCGCGCTGCGCCGGGCGGGAAGGGGGCGCTAAGAACTGGAGAGAACCCGGGCGTCGTGTTTTCTGCCTGTAGGAAATCGAAGTCGGTGGTGGTCGGAAAGCCATTATCATCTTCGTTCCCGTTCCTCAGCTGAAGTCTTTCCAGAAAATCCAGGTCCGGCTAGTCCGCGAGCTGGAGAAGAAGTTCAGCGGGAAGCACGTCGTGTTTATTGCTCAGGTGCGCGTTGTCCTGTCGAACGTTTCCTTCTGGGAACTTTGTTAGTCACTTGCGTTTCACGGTGCGTTTGCAGTAGGTTAAAAGGAGAAGTGCGTTTCTGCTGATCCCGGGGAAACGGCTCTCCGGGTTTCCAGCGGTGTGATTGTCGCGGGCGAATCGGGGTGCGGTGGGTCTGCGCCCTGGTTTGCTCCAGAATTACTTGCTTGAGGCTCATACCTGGAAGTGGGCGGCTGCAGCTTTGGGGGCGGAAGCAGAGGCGCCGGAATAGTTTGTGGAAAGGGGCCCACAGTCAAGAAGGCGGTTGTGGGGGGTCTTTTAAGTTCAGATCCAGCGGTGGGGCAGACGGGTGGGGGGGGTCCCAGAGTGAGGACTTCCCTGGCACTCAGGCTCAGCCGGCGTGTTCCTGCCGCGGTAGGCGTGCGGAGTTTGGGGGATCAGATCGGGAGCGAGGGGTTTTTTCTTCCGGCACCGTTTGAGTATGTTCTCCAGGTTCTGAATGAATTCCCGAGAAATCGGGCCGTTCTCGTCAGGAATTCGCAGCAGCTGCACTGGCCCGGGTGGTTTCCCCGCAGACTTTGAGTTTATTTTTACTGCCCTTTTGCATTTAAAGCACCAAAAGTTCTGAGCTTTCCTGCCACCCTGAGGTTTTTCTTTTTTCCATCACAGAGGAGAATTCTGCCTAAGCCGACTCGGAAAAGCCGCACAAAAAATAAGCAAAAGCGTCCCAGGAGGTGAGTATCTTATCGGCCCCGGGAAAGCGTGCTGTTGGCGGTTTACAGGCAGCTGCTCGGCTCGCGTCGTTTGTGCTGAGAGTTGCGGCGGGTTCCTTGCTTTTGTTCGCGTATCGTATAACCTACATCCCCGTCGGCGGGCGGCGCGGTAGCGGCTTCAGTAGAGTCCAGCGGTTTCCTTCCCTTCGTACAACACCCGGCGCTCGGGGCGGTTTCTGAAACGTTGATAGTTGAGAAAAGCTGTTCATGTGAGGATTTTAACACTTTAGAATTAGTTCTGGGTTAAGGGTTAACGTATGTTTACATAGGAAGAATGACCAGGTCACTGCTCTCAGAAAAGGGGGTCCCCGTGGGGCGCTGTGGGGCGCGCGCCGGGGCGGGTCTGTGCCTTCCCTGCCGCGGGGAGGGAGGCTAGGAGGTCAGCGGGGCTCCTGCCGCCGAGGGCGCCGGTCAGGGGCGCGGCTGCGCTGCCGGGCAGCGTGCTTCCCGCTGGACTGACGCGGCGGTTTCCTGGCAGAAACTCGGACACGGGGAGCTGTTGGCCCCTCGCTCTGGGCCCCCTGGCGTGCTGCAGGCGGCTCTCCCAGAGCTGGAGGGCTGGGACCCTGCAGGCTGTCGGGGGACCCGTCCGGCCGCCAGCTAGCGGCGCCCTGGGGTCTGTCCTGTGCCTGTGCCCTTACTCCTGAGGGACGGGGACCGCTGGCCCCGGGCTGGGAGTGCTGGGGTGTTCCTAGCTTCTCCTCGTTTGTGAAGCACTGAGCACAGGGATGGGGCTCCGATGGCCCTGTGGGGGAGGGGAGGGCCGGACCACACCTTCTGGAACCGAATCGTGGGGCTCAGTACTCTGAGCCGGTCCCTCGGCAGTGGGAGTAACAAGAGTTAGGGGCTGTCTGGTGCTGGCTGGTTTGTGACGCGGGGTCAGACGCGGGGTGACGGAGAGCCGAGGCGGTGCTGAGTACGAGAACGGCCCCCCTCGCGGTTGTGGGTTTCTCCCCCGGCCGGGGACGACCCCACGGTCCTGGTGACCTCTCCACGGCTGTCCTGCCCTCACACCTTCTCCCTCATCTGCACTCTGCCTGCCCCGACGCGGGCCGAGTCCCGAGGCTGACCGCTCTTTGTTCTTGTCTCCGTCACTTCTCTTTGAGAGAAGAACCTCCCCCCCCCCCCCCCCCGCGTCTCGCAGGCTCTCGGGGTTCGGAATTAGTTGAACCTCCTCGGCAGGCGTCGGGGAGTGGAGTGAGGTCTCCGCCGCAGCTTGTGTGGGGGATGGAGATGGGGGCTTGGGAGCTGGGGACACCGGTGCCCCGTCCCGTCCCAGGGACTGAGGACGCGCTCTGGAGGCCATGGCTCTGGAAGGCTCTTGTGTTAGGAAGTTACGTGGTCACAGGAGTTCTTAGATGATGTGACAGCTTCGGAGGTGAGCGAGCGGAGAAGAGGGTCCTGATCTCAGGCGAGGTCACGGCGGAAAGCACCCCCGAGGCTGTGTGTGACTGGGAGTCGCCCCTGCCCTCCCACACCCTGGACACGGCCCCTGGCGCGGGGCGTGGGGGTTAGAGGGCCCGTTCACCTCCCCTGAGCTGCTGGGGTCACCGTGGAGTGTGGCGCCCTGGCCGCTTTGGCACCGGCTCTGGTGGTAGGTTAGGGCTGCGTGGCCTGTTGGAGAGCCAGTGGGGATTTGGTTTCGGGACCTGGGGTTTGCTTTTTAGGTTTTTGACTTGGAAGGGGGGCTTCCTGGGGGGCAGGTCTTCCTGGGGTGCTGACGTGTGTCACCTTCTCCTCAGCCGCACGCTGACCGCCGTGCACGACGCCATCTTGGAGGACTTGGTTTTCCCCAGCGAGATCGTGGGCAAAAGGATCCGGGTGAAGCTGGACGGCAGCCGCCTCATAAAGGTCCACCTGGACAAGGCACAGCAGAACAACGTGGAGCACAAGGTGGGGGCGGGGGCGCCGGGGCCCGTGGCGGCAAACTCGGCCAGCTGTCCTACAGCGGGACCTCCGCCCGCCTCGCTTGGGACTGGGCGTCGGCCCTCACGGTGTGGGGCGGGGTGAAAATCCACATTCTCTACCTTGTCCGGTACTGGGGAAATTGGAAGTGAAGTAATCCCCTTAGTGAGGCCTTGTGTCCTGGGACAGAGACGGGGCTGGTGTCAGAATCGGGGGAAACCGCCCCCCCCTCGTTCCTGGGACACGGACGTGATGGCGGGCGGTCCCCGAGCTCCCTCACGGGCCCGGCGCACCTCGCTCAGGCCTCGACGTGCTCTGTGTGTCCCCCGTCCCCTCTGCGCCTGGCTCTGCCTGGGGAAGGCATGCGGGGCGCAGCTGCACAGAATCAGGCTTCAGGACGAACGCGCGTGGTTGAAAGTTCTGTGACTGGTGCCTTGTTTCCTCGCAGGTCGAAACCTTCTCTGGCGTCTATAAGAAGCTCACGGGCAAGGACGTTAACTTTGAGTTCCCAGAGTTTCAGTTGTAGATCAAAGGGATGAAATAAAACGTTCACTGGATTCTGCTCTCCGTGTGTTTTTCAAAATGGCAGAGGCGGGAAGGTTCTGAGCAGAGGGGGGGCTGAGGCTGCACCAGGAAATGAGGTGCGTGTGGGGGCTGAGCTCTTCCTGGGGTCGGAGGCGGCTGAGCGCGTGAGGTCGCCCCAGAGGGCCCAGTGTGGGCGCTCCGACAAGTCCGCCCTGAAGACACAGGCGCCGGTGCGTGAAGAGGACCGGCCCGCCTCCAGCCCCGGCACAGTGCTCTCCTTGGGCACCGGGCCCCCCGGGAGGGAAGTCCACTCAGAGCCGAACTCAGGGGGCCCCGTCCGTGAAGGGGAAGTGTCTGCCTCTTGCTTGCGGCTCCGGTCGTGATTTCACTTGTGGGATCAAGCCCCACGTCGGACTCTCCGCTGACAGTGTGGAGTCTCCTTGGGATTCTCTCTCAAAAATAACCATTTAAAGAAAACCACATACCCAAGTTTACCATTTCTCCTTTTTCAGCGTACAGTTCAGGAGCCTTAAATGCCTGCGCCCTTGTGAACGTGCGGTCCCGTGAGAACCGGAACGGCCCATAGAGCAGCCCCAGGCCCCCCCGCGGAGCCGCGGGACTGTGCGCACAGGGTCACGGCCGGTCGTCCTGCACCAGTCCCTGTCTCCGCCGTGAGAAATTCGGCGGGGGGGGGGGGGGGGGTCCAAACATCAGGGCCCCAGCTGACCCCACTCTCTCCCTGGTGACTGGGGGAGGGGCGGGCGTCTTTAGTTTGTGACACCTGGATTGCTAAGCCTTAAAACTGCCTTGCAGAGTCTGCCCCTTCTTACTAGGGGGACGGCCATTCCGGAGGGCAGCCCCCAGCGACAGGTTTTCTGCCAGACTAGCCCCGCAAGGAGGTCGAGTCCCTGTAAGCCTGGGGGGGTGAACTGCAGGGTGAGGGTGTGGCCTGTGAGGGCGGCTGCGGGCCTGGCGCCTCCTTCTGATTCTGTGTCTCCCTCTCTGACCCTCCCCCGCTCACATTCTGTCTCAAAATCTAAACAATAAAAGAAAATACCAGATGAATATAAAGAAGGAAAATTCAGTTTTGTGGCCATAATCCCAGAAACCTGAGATGAACTGGAGGTTGATAACGTGGCTTTACCTACAGGAACCGGGAGAACACGGTGCTCTCCGGTTTCCCCACTCCGCCTGTTTTCTTAGCTGTAAAGTGGGGCCTTGCTACTTCACAGCACGTACGTAAAACAAGAGAGTGCTTTTTTTTTTTTTTAAAGAAGTGCCCAGTGCCCAGGAGTTTAAGTAACTGCTTCATTAAACTGCACGCGTCAGGCCTTCGGGGTCCGCGACCGGGGAGTGACCGCAGCTGGACTTCTGGTGGCGGGTGTCCGGGTCCCAGTGAGTGGCCGTGACTGGCTATATTCAGTCTCACTCTGTGGGAAACAACATTGCTAAGCTTCCCGGAAAGCTCCCAGACATGTTTCTTTCAAATAATTCTGAATCTGGTGGCTTTTCTATGATGCCCAGCGGCGGACCAGAGGGCCCTGAGTAGACCTGAAAACAAAACAGCCGAAACAGCCGCCTCCACGAAGATGCGTCGTAGCACTTTGTGAGAACAATTGCTTTGAAACCAGCGTGTGCCAAGGAACACACAAAATTTTTTTTACCTTTATTGTTTTTGAGAGACAGCACAAGGGGAGGGGCAGAGAGCGGAGGAGACAGAATCAAAGCAGGCTCCAGACTCTGAGAGGTTCGCACAGAGCCCAACATGGGGCTTGAACTCAGAAACCACAAGATCATGACCTGAGCTGAAGTCGGACGCTTAACTGACTGCCACCCAGGAGCCTCTTTGCTGGAATTTTTTTTTTCCTCCATAATATTTTATTGTCAAATTGTTTTCCATACAACACCCAGTGCTCTTCCCCTTAAGTGCCCTCCACCATCACCACCACCTCTTTCCCCCCCTCCCCCTCCCCCTTCCCCTTCAGCTCTCAGTTCATTTTCAGCCTTCATGGAATATTTTGAAGCAAATTTTAGACATTGTGTTACAGGACTCCTTCAGCTGGAATACCTACTAAAATCCAGTATCAGAATAAACTAAGAACCAGTTGTTAAGTTCATAAAACTGTGTCATAAAACATTAAGTTTTAAAAAATTAAGCCAATCATATGGTTCTCACTAAAAGCAGTATTTATTTTGCTCCGTTTAAAATTTCTGTTTTCGGGGCGCCTGGGTGGCTCAGTTGGTTGAGTGTCTGGTTTCAGCTCAGGTCATGATCTCATGGTTTGGGGGTTTGAACCCCGCATCAGGCTCTGAGCCTGTCTTCAGATTCTGTGTCTCCCTCTCTCTCTCTGACCCTCCCCTGCTCAAGCGCTCCCCTCTCTCTCTCTCTCTCTCATAAATAAAAACATTAAAATTTTTAAAATTTCTGTTTTTAGGGTCACCTGGGGGGCTCAGTTAAGCATCCGACTTGGGCTCAGGTCATGATCTTGAGGTTTGTAGGTTCGAGCCCTGTGTCGGGCTCTGTGCTGACAGCTCAGAGCTTGGAGCTGCTTCAGATTCTGTGTCTCCCTCTCCTGCTGCCCCTCCCCCGCTCACGCTCTCTCAAGAATAAATAAACATTAAAATTTGTTTTCCGACCAACCTAACTTGCTCTGTTAGTACTACTGTGCATTCTGTTTCATGTCACTGATCACATGTGTATTGGAGAGAACATGCTTAGAAATCCTACTTGGGGCGCACAACAACATAGTTTGGGGACTAGTGTGCTAAACACCACGATTTTCCTTAGTGAACTTGCTGTTGAAAGAAAGTGACACAGTTGATTGGAACAACACGGGTTAGGGGCACTGACCGCTGTGTAGTCGAAAATCCGCTCCTCCCAAAGTTCAACACCTATTCACCTGCTATTGACTAGACGCCTACTGTCGTAGAAATAGTCGATGAACATGTTTTATATGTCATATATATATATATGTACGTCTATTTCCTTATAATAAAGTCAGAAGAAAAATGTTAAGAATGAGGGGAAGTACAGTGTTACATTGTATAAAAAGCCCTCCTAGAAGTTGACCCACAAGCTCAGATCACACCGTTCAAGGGTCAATGTACAGAATATTCTTGAAAGATTAGATCTTAAACCTGTAAGAATGGATGTGTATGTATCACTTGTTATAGAAAGTGACTTTGTAAATCTTCCTTTTCCCTTCAAGTTATGCGTTAGTCCCCGGTTCCTACCATATGGTGAAAGAACTGATAAAGGAATACCAAGTTGCAAAAATCCCGAGTCGAACATTTTGAACTTCTAGAGGACTGAGACCCATGGTTTTAGATCTCTAGTACGACACTTGACACTGATAAAAATGTATGACAGTACAATAAAACCACGTCTAATGAAAATAGAGACACCGGTACAGAGATAGTTCTGGTTACAGAGATCGCTCTTAGGCTGCAGAAGTGGTTGGTGCAACAGGGGGTGAAAGATTCTAAGGGGGTATAGTCTGATGCCTCTTTGGCTGTTACATTTTACCTTAGAATTCTCTGCAGATAAAATCAAGTTCCTGGTTTGTAGCGATGTGTTTAAATTCCATCTAGCGCTACGGTCTGCTCTCAAACAGCCTTCCCGCCTTCCTGAAACGGGCAAAGCGCTGCTCAATCTGTAGCCACTACTGGGCTGAGCCCGCCGTGGCCTACGGACAGTTGTCACTCTGCTAATTTTATTCATGACCATCCCTGCTGGGCACGTGGCAAGCCTGGACTGTGGACGCGGAAAAGTGAGGCTTGAATGCAGCGCTGACCGCTGTGCGGGGTTTAATCCGCCTGCACCCACGTCCGTTAGGGACGTGGCTGGGCGGGAGCCGTGGCCTTCTGGGAGCTGCCTCGTTTCTCTGACTCGAGTTCTGTGTGTTGAGCAGAGGACGGCCGGCCAGCCGAGTGTGCCGGTTCCTCCAGTGGTGAGGGTCCCTGTTGGCCCCCGCCAAGGAGGTGGGCGTCCTTTGCAGAGTGGCACTTACTCAAAACCTAACGTTTGTTGAAAGAATACATTAGCTGTCTTGTCCTTGGAAACAGATCAGTTATATTACTTTTGAAAGGAGTGGGAATCCGTGAATCAAGGAGGATTTATTATCTGCAGGGTACGGGGAAGCCAGGTGGCGGAAGAGTGGAGTCCACAACTCTGAAATCCCCGAGCGGAACAAAGGAGGCCGTTCTACATCTTACTCTTCTTTTCTCCCAGTCACTGCTTTTCCCATGTCACGCGTGTGGCTTTCCGAAAGTCTTTTATCCTCCCCGGGCCTCGGTGCCCTCCTGGTGACGTAACCGGGTTGTGTAAGATACGGCCTCAAAATCCCGACTGCTTTTAAGCAATGACGTGTTCTGTGAGGTGGCAGGGGGTCCCCTGCCCGGAGCCGCGGGGGGTCTCACATCAAGGGCTCCCAGCGCAGGCCCAGAGACGAGATTGCTGTGTGTGGCGGTGGGGGGGCATTTCAGGCAAGCTGTTACTTCTGAAAAGGCTTTGAGCCGAAACGTGCCTCCCTTGGATCCGGGTGTTTTCCTGGTCTGTATTTAGTGGTTGGCAGACATCGCCGGCTTTGCTGTAATTAGATTATTGCCTTCGCGACCGATTCAGCCCTGGGTCGATGCGGCAGAGGACCTAATGAAGAGGAGGCTGTTAGGTCGGGCAGAGGTCCGCTTGTGAGGCTGGTGCCACGCCGGATCCTCCGGGAGACCCAGGGCAGGAACACGAAGAAAGGTGTGGCCTCTGCCCAGAAGGTGGTTGGTGCCCAGGGGCCGAGGCAGACACACACGACGGTCATGAACCAAGGTGGCCTTGACTTTGCAGTTACTGATGCGCTGTAGGTAAGAAGCCTTGCCTTCCTGGTGGCTCGCGGAGTCTTCCCTTTGGCTTTTGTTTACCCAGGGCAGGTGCACAGGGCAGCCTGGAGGGACCCCCACCGGCCCGGGAGGCCCCTGCGTGGGGTTAGCAGCCTTGACAGCGGCCCTGCTGCCCGTGTTCAGGCGTTTCCCGGCCTCCCCTCACCAGGCCTGTGGTCAGTGGGCTCTGAGGCCCCTCCCTCCTCCCTGTGCCTAGGGCCCCGCTGCTGCGGGAGGCGGACCGTCCATCAGGTCTTCCCCTCCTCCAGGCAGGGAGCAGGGATGCATCTGCGGGCCTGCACTAGGGTAGGAGTGCGCGGGCCCCTGGGGCACCCAAGGAGAGAAGGCGGGAAGTGAGAATTCGTCGCACCCACCGCCTGATGCATGAACGTCCCTGCACGTTAACTCAACGCCCGCAGCGACCCTGTGAGGGAGGCGGGGCTTCGTGGAGCCCTGTCCCTGGACCTGCAGCCCCAGCGTCCATTGGGAACTGGAGAGAAATGCAAGTGCCGGGGTGCCCCCACCGGCCCGCTGACGCGGAGGGTCTGGGGTGGGGCCCTTTGTCTGTGTTTTCTGGGTGTTCTGGTGCAGGCTCGCGTTTGAGACCCCGCGACCACAGGCGCTCTGATGACCTTGGATGCTGTGGTGCGGTCAGAGGTTCTGGCGTGCCGTGGCATCCTGCGGATGACATCCATCGTGCTGGCCGGCGACACTGCGGCCAGAGCTGGATATCCCTGCCGGGCGGGTGCTGTGCCTACCGGCTCCCTGTGGTGCCCGCCGTCCCTGACCGTCTGGGGTCTGTGCCCACTGGTGACCAGGGCCCCTGACCGTATGCAAGCCCGTGGGGAGGAGGCTTCCAGGGAACTCTGGGGAAACAGAGCCTTCGGGCACGGGGAGGGGCGGGGGGTGAGGTGAACGGCCTCATGGACAGAGTGTCCAGGACTCTGGCTCCCCGGTGGGGGGACCTCTGGGCGGGGGGACCTCCAGGCGGGGGGACCTCCGGGCGGGGTGACCTCCGGGCGGGGTGACCACTGGGTGGGGGGATCTCCGGGCGGGGGGACCTCTAGGTGGGGTGACCACTGGGCGGGGTGACCTTCGGGTGGGGGAACCTCCTGGTGGGGGGACCGTCCAGAGACACCTGGCCCGGCCTGGCATGCAGATGAGAAACGTGAATGCTCCCCGGGAGCTGCGCCAGACCTGCCCCGACCCACTGCAAGGGGCCCGGTGGCTAGAGGGCTCGGCCTCCACCCGGGCAAGCCTGTGCCCGGGGCCACGGCTTCCGCTTTCAAGAGGAACCTGAGGGGGTGACGGCCGACAGGGACGGTCTGGAGGGAGACGTGCCTAGTGATGTCTCATGGCTTGCTGGCACTTATTGGCCAGGCAGGTGTAAACACAAGTCCCAGCCGGAACGCGGTTCTAATTTACCATCTACTTGAAGCAGGTAGGTTCACCTGCTCTGTAACCCAGAGTGCCTTGCAGGCTTCCGCACTTTTTAAAAAGAGCCCTTAACACTTCGGGACACAAAACAAAAGGTGAGTCTCCCAGGTCAGTGGTGAGGCGGTGGGGGCGGGGGGAGGGAGGCGCCCTGGGACAGGTGGGCTGGGAAGCCTGAGTGTGGGCTGGGGGCACGCGCCCTCAGGACGTGGTACCCAGTCACCGAAGTCTGTGGTCTCGGGGCTCCTGTCCGGCCACGCAGGAGTGGCCAGGGTGTCTTTGGGGACCTGGCTCTTCCTTGCGGTGGGGACCACCCCTTCCCCCCAGACGCCGGCTCTCCACGCCCCCGACCCCACGGTGTGACAGTACGTGCAGAATGCTGCCGTCACCCCGGCGGGGAGCACGGGCGGGCGAGGCGGAGTCGGGGCTGTTAGTTTGGGTTTCAGTTGGGTGAGTTGTTCCGACACCGGCCACCACGCAGATGAGCCTTGAGGACATTTGCTCCGTGAAGTGCGCCAGCGGCACAGAGGCGAACACTGGTAGGTTCCCTTTACGAGACGCGCGGAATGGTCAAAGGCAAGGGAGATCCACCAGTGGTGGCCAGGGGCTGAGGTGAGGGTGCCAGGGGGACGGGGACGAAGCAGTAATGGGGACGGAGGTCCGGTTTCACGAGAAGGAAAGAATCGCGGAGGGGGATGGGATGCGCCACACGACATCACGATGTGTTTAATACCACCGACCTGTGGACTGAAACGTGGTGAGGATGGTAAATTGTATGTCGTGCGTTTTTTCACAACAACACAAAAACTTAAAACAAATTTTTTTAACATTTATTTATTTTTGAGAGACAGAGAGACAGAGCACAAGTGGGGGGAGGGAGAGAGAGAGAGGGAGACACAGAATCTGAAGACAGGCTCCAGGCTCCGAGCTGTCAGCACAGAGCCAGACATGGGGCTCTAACTCACGAACCACGAGATCATGACCTGAGCCGAAGTCAGATGCCCAACCGACTGAGCCCCCCAGGCGCCCCTGTCCTGGTTGACTTTTGACTCTTGACCCAGCTTTGCATCCCTGCAATACTCCACTTGGTCATAGTTTATAAATCTTTATTACATATTGCTGAATCCTATTTGCCAACATTTTGTTAAAGATTTTTGCATCTATATTCATGAGGGTTATTGGTCTATAGTTTTTGGGGGTTTTTTGTTGCGTTGTTACTGTCTTTGTCTGGTTTGGGCATCAGGGTAACATCAACTTCTTAAAATGAATTGATAAATGCCTCTCCTTCTGTTTTCTGGAAGAGGTATGTAAAATTGGTGTTAATTTTTCTTTAAAAGTTTGGTAGAATTCTCATATGAAATCACCTGGCCTGGAGTTTCCATTTCGGGAGTTATAAGTTACAGAGTCAGGCGCCTCCATTGTTATGGCTGCTACACCCTCCACTTCATGCTGGGTCCATTGTGGCAGGTCCGTTTCCCCAGGAACTGGCCCATTTGGTGCAGGTTGTGAGATTTACTTATGCTGTTAAGCGGTCTTCATAAAGAATCCATTCTTTTTCATGGATTTTGTGATGTGCATGGAATTTGACAGTTTTTACAAAATTTGCAATCTCTTAAGATTTCTCTCTTTAGGATAAATAAAAATGCACCTTTGAATGTAGTTTTAAAATATTTTTTAATGTTTATTTATTTATGAGAGAGAGAGACTAACAGAGCATGAGTGGGGGAGGGTCAGAGAAAGAAGGAGACACAGAATCCAAAGCAGACTCCAGGCTCCGAGCTGTCAGCACAGAGCCCGACACGGGGCTCGAACCCATGAACCGTGAGATCATGACCTGAGCTGACATCGCACACTTACCCGACTGAGTCCTCCAGACGCCCTGTGGTCACTCTTAAAGAAGCTCCCTCCCCTCCTCCAAGAGTCAGGCTGCACAGCCCGCCCCGCACAGAGAGAGTCTGGGGCACGCACCACCTTCACGCAAAGCCTCGGGGAGCGCGGGGAGTCTGGGGTCTCACCGCAGGCCAGGTCTCACGAGTGGACGAGTGGTTGGTTAATGCCGGGAAGTGAAGCCCACGGGAGAGGAGGCGTGTCCGCGTGCGGATTTCTGTCCGATGCGACGCCAGGTGATAATGACCGCTCCCTGCTTTCCTGAATTCCCACCGTACACCCGCTAATTTTTTCAGAGAAGAACAGAGCAGACACAGAAGAGACGGGGTAGGGTGACCGGGGTGAAGAGCCGGAAGGTCCGTGGCCTGCCTGGAGCCCTGACATCTGGAAGCTTCCAGTGTTCCCACACCCTCCGCGCGCCCTCCTGCAGGGCCGCTGATGTATTTCAAACAGGAAGCTCTGTGCAGATAACACTGCAGCCTCGGGCCTGATTCGCTGGGCAGCCTGACAGCCCAGGCCCCGCTCGCCTGGCCAAGGGGCTCGGCGGCCTCTGTAAATAGCAGCCATGAGGCTCCCGGGCGCAGTGTCCTCGTGGGTCCCCGACGGTCAGGACGCCCCCCTCGCCTAGTGTGCGCTGCAGGTAAGGATGTTCTGCCGGGGACCTGGAGGCCTTGGAGGACTGGCGGGGCTGGTCAAGGCCGCCAGGGACGGGAGAACCGAGGGGAATGAATCTGTTCTCAGGTCCCCAAGAAGGATGGGGGTGTCACATGAATCAGGCCCCAGAATTCCGCGGTTTTTGTGAATTCAGCAGTTCCTGGGGAGAGTCCTGGGGACAAGGGACCAGGACCTCGGGCTGCCAGACGGCTGGGCGAGGGCTTCTCCGCTCTGCACTGTCCCGGGAGGTGGGGAAGGGACTTCCCGAATCCACAGTGGCCGCGTAGAAGGTGCCTGCTGGTGGCTCTTGAACAGCCAGGGCGGGTTCCCATCTGGGTCCCCACCCAGCAGCATCTCCACCCGTGGCCGGGGGTTCTGTTCTGGGCTCAGTAACGGGAATCCCAGACGTGGGCAAAGATAGGACTGGAGAAGGTCACTTTCGAGTGCAGACAGGGCCACCTGGTACGGAGTGGGGGCACCTGGATGCGACATCGTGTGACGGGGGCCTTCTTGGCCAGCTGGCCGGGACATCATGGAGGCTGGAGTTAGGGGGGACTTAGGAACTTGGAAGGCAAAGCTGGAAAGCTGCCGCAGGTGCGCACCAGGACTTCTGATGTGCTGGGGGGCCCCTCCCGGGGGCAGGGCTGCGCCCCAACCTCTCCCAGCTGGTCCGGTCTTCCGCAACTCGAAAAATCTGTGAGTGACAACACGGGCCGGGTGTGTGCCGCCTGGGGCGGCCCTGGGGAAGGCCCCACATCACCCCGTGGGGCTGGGGGCCCCGCGCTCCTCCGTGTGGTGCTCCGTCCCAAAATGCTGGGCCCTGCTGTGGATATTCAATGAAAATGTACAGTTGTAAGTCTGGCAGATTAAACCCCATTTTTCTCAGCATCTACCTCATTCCTATAAGGAATTTCTACCAAGAATTCCAAACTGAATCTCCCCCTGGAAGCCTGGCTTCCTTCACTGAAGGGGGTGGGGGCCTCGCGGCCTTCGGCTGGGAGATAAGGATGTCATTCCTAAAGAGGACCAGGAGCTCGAGTTTACGAACAGAATTCCTCCCCTGCAGGGCCGGGCAGGAACGCACTCTGGGGAAGGGGCTCCCAGCCAGGGCCGCCCTGCCTGCCGCCCTGGGGACGCGTGAGCAGGTGAGGGTGTCAGGGAGGGGGTCCGGCTTCAGCGGGTTCCCGGCTCTCCCCCCGCGGGGCACCTCCTTGCCTGGAGCTGGGACCATGCTTGCTCGAAGCCGCGTGTGCGGCCAGTGGGTCGAGCTGAGCAGCTGGCTGTCCCCCAACACAACCCTTTCTAGCAGGAGAGGAAATTCCCATGTCAGCTTTTGACCCCAAGACATTAAAAAAATCTAACCCCTGTTTGCTTCCACAAATGCCAAAGCAAACATCCACAGGCTTGAGCACAAAAGTGGGTGGAATGAATGCTTATCATGACTTTTAAAAAATACTTTTAATGTTTATATATTATTTTTGAGAAAGAGAGAGATAACAAGTGGGGGAGGGTCAGAGAGAGAGAGGGAGACACAGAATCTGAAGCAGCTCCAGGCTCCGAGTTGTCAGCACAGAGCTCGACGTGGGGGCTCAAATTCATGAACCTCGAGATCATGACCTGATCGCTTAACTGACTGAGCCCCCGGGCTCCCCATGACTTGTTTTTAGAGAGAGAGAGAGAGAGAGAGAGCATGCGCGTGTGCATGTGCACGCAGGGGAGGGGCGGAGGGAGCGAGAAAGAGAACCCCAAGCAGGTTCCGCACTCAGCACAGAGCCTGATTCAGGGCTCGTTCCCACGACCCTGGATCATGACCTGAGCGGAAATCAAGAGGCAGACGCTCAACCCACTGAGCCGCCCGGCAGCTCCTACCATGGCTTTAAAAAAAAATGAGACATTGTTGACATACAGCATTCTATCATCCAGGGCTGTTAGGGACCTGCTGGAAAGAGCAGCGGCCGCGCTCTCGCGGGGAGGACCGTGCTCCCTCGGGGAGGACCGTGCTCCCGCAGGGAGGATCGCGCTACGGTAACCGGGCCTGGCGGCTCCTTTGTTCGGAAACTGCTAGGAGTCCCAGGACCCTTACGGCCGAGCGGGAGACGATTGTGAGGCTGTGTCCGCCCGGTCCCGGCTCTGGCCGTGTGTCGAGGGGCTGGCCCTGGGAGTCACGTGTGGCCGTTAGGCGTGGAGAACCCTCGGGAACGGCATGAGCAGAAGCGGCAGAGCGTTAAATTCTGTGTCATGGCTGTGACCTTCTGCCCATTCGTTCGTTCATTCATTCATTGCAAATTCTACTGTTCGCCGGGGTGCGCGGGCGCTTTGCCAGAAGCGGGCACACCTGACCGCATTCCCGACCGCGTGTGGGCTCGGGGACCCACAGCCCCACCAGCCAGGGCACTGGAAAGGGCAGAGCTCAGCCCTGCGGGCCTGGGGCACACGTGCACGTCTCTTCCCTCTTACAGCTGCTCACTTGTGTGAGCTCCGGCAGCCTCTGGGTCAGCCCTGGGGCCAGGCCGGCCGTCCAGCCTCCCTTCCAGTGAGCAGCCGGGTCCTCCGGTGGTTTGGGGGTTAAATAAGGTCCGTGGGCCTGTGTTTCGGAGTAAACAGCGGCTCTTCTCTCTACCAAACACAGACTAGAGCAAGCAAAGGCCCACAGCCTTGCAATGTAAGGGGGCGGCGGCCGCCGGGAGCTGAGCCGCGAGGTCGGTGTGTCCGGAGGCCCCAGGTTCCGATCCCACCGTCCTTGCCCACGAGGGGTGACGCTGGTGGCTGACTTCGCTGCCCCGTCTGTGGTCCCCTGACCAGTGGGAGCAGTGTGCTGACCTCTGTGGGCCTTCTGTCCCACCGAGGGGACAGTCACCCTCCCCCTGCCCTCTGCGGCCTGTCCCACGTTCCTGCGGAGGGGCTGCGCCTCCCCACAGGGCTCACCACGTCCCTCTCACGGAGGAAGTGGCTGAAGCGTCGGTGCGCAGGCGGCACACACGCCGCGCCCGGAGACCCTGGCTTCCCGTCTGAAGTCGGTGCAGGCCATGTCACCTCCGCAGCATCCAGACATCTTCTGTGGGGCCCCTTGTGGGCCGCTGGTGCTCCATGGCTCCTCCTCACAGGGACCTCAGGGGCCCTGAGTCCCTTCTAAGGTGAGGTCGCAGGCTGACAACAGGGCCGTGATGTAGCCAGGACACCGGTCCAGGTGCTGGCCCACGGCCAGGTGGGCGGCTGTCCCCAAACACGGTGCCGCGTGAACATTACCGTCTGGGGGGGGGTGTCTGGGTGCAGCCACCAAGCCTCCCCCACTGGCACCTAGGGGAGAGCGGCACGGCCAGCTGTGGGCTCTGGAACCTTCCAGTGTCTGTGCTCCCCCACCCCCCACCCCGGGCACAGATCTCAGTGACAGAGTTAGAGAATCAGTGAGCTGTCGCTGCATGTGGTAGTGTGCAAGAGCCTGGGCAGAAGGCTGAGTCACCGCGGAGACTCAGAGGATTACGGGCCGTGTGCAGCCCGAGCCGAGCCAAGGGGACACGGTGCCGTCTGAGACGCGGGCCTGTGGTGAGGCCGTTCAGGAGCCCACAGGGGACATGTTCACAGCCCGCGAGAGCGGCTCTTCAGGGGCGCGGGGTGGCCCTGGGCCTGGGGACGGGGGCCACTGTGCGGGGAGGGCAGTGCTTTCCAGGTGACCACGCCCCTGTCTCCGTGGGCACCGAGAATCGCCGCAGAGAAGCAGACGCGGGAGTCCCGTCAGGATGGGGTCGCAGGGTGGCCGGGCAGGGGAGGCGCAGGTGGGCCCACGGGGGATGGGCCCCACCCCTGCCCCGGGTTTCTGAGTTCCCGTCACTGTGTCCTCCTCGTCCCACAGGGGTCAGTGTGTCACCAGCACCTGCGATGAGGAGGGATCTGGTGCTGCTCGGCCTGGCCTTCCTGGGGCTGATCCCGCCCGGCCACCCGCAGCCGGCGGCCGAGGACGCCTGCTCCCTGCACATCCTCGTCCCAGGCCTCAAAGGTAACCGTGGGAGACCGTGGAAGACCGTGGGAGACCGGGGCCTCCGTGTGTGGCTGGGTGTCGGCTCAGGGTCTGACCGTCGTGCCTCAGTTTCCCCATCTGCAAAATTAAGGGTTGGACTACGTAATGTGCACACTCTCTTTGGCCCAGAGATTCGGTGATTCCAAAGCGAGCCCCCGGTTTGCACCTCGCCCACGGGGGCTGATGTTTGTTCCACGCACATGTTGGCGCAGATGACTTGCAGCGGGATGATCTCATCCGGCCCATTTTTTAAATGTTTATTTTTAGAGAGATAGAGAGAGAGAGAGAGACAGAAACAGAGCATGAGCAGGGGAGGGGCAGAGAGAGAGGGTGACCCAGAATCCGAAGCAGCTCCAGGCTCCGAGCTGTCAGCACAGAGCCCGATGCGGGGCTCAGACTCACGAACCCTGAGATCATGACCTGAGCCGAAGTCAGACGCTCAACCACATGAGCCCCCCAGGCGCCCCCTCATCTGGTCCATTTTGCAGATAAGGACATTCAAGGCTCAGGGACGTGCAGCAATTTGCCGAACAAATTGGTTCACACAGCTTCTGACGGCAGTGCTCCGACGCTGGATCCTGAGAGCTCTAAATTCCTACTTTAACAAACAAAAAAGCACAGCCCTCAAAACTTTTCTCTTGTTGGTTTGGGTATAACCTGCCCCCCGTAGAGCTTGCTCCCGGAGCCGCAGATCCGGTGTGGGAGGCATCGGCCAGGGAAGGAAGCAGCCGAGACCGGAGTCTTTACTCAGAAAAGCGCCTGCTTTCCCGGGAGCACAGGCAAGGGCCTGCCGAGCGGGCTCAGCCCCGCATTCGAGGGCCCCAGTCAAGATGAAAATGTGAGGCCTCTTGTCCAAAAGTTATAAAAAGACTTCAAAGCAGGGACAGGGCCCAGGCCCCTTGCAGGGCGGGCGAGCTTGGGCCTCCTGCTCTGGGAGCAAGAAGCAGGGGTGCGAGGGGCCGGCCCAGGATTCATGGATTGCCATGTGGGCCTCAGATTCCATTCTGCTCCCTTCCTGCTCGGACGGTGTGGACCCCGGGCCCCCGAGCCCGGTCTCTGCCGGCTCTCCCCACGGAGAAGGTTGGAGGAAACAGACTCACATTTAGGGACTGTGGACCCAGGACCAGGACAACCACCACCCAAGACAGAGCCAGGCTCCTCCTGAGACCTGGGGGCCGGGCGGGCCAGGCTCCAGCTGAGGGCGGACCAGGGAGTGGCCCCAGGAGCGGGACAGGGTGGGCGCTCCCGGAAGGACCGTGACGCCGTGCTCCCACGGGCCTGTCCTCCGGCAGGGGAATGAGACCCGTCTCTGTGCTGGAGTCCAGGGGACCAGCTTGCCCCCCCAAAGGGACGCTTCCAGTAGACAGACTCCTTCCCACACTCGCTGAAGGCCTTACGGTCTCGCGTCCTGTTTTTATCTCCAGCTTCACCGAGATCTAACTGGCAGGTTGTATGTGTTCAAGGTGACGACTGAACACACGGAAACCTCGTGAAGGGACGTCACGGCCACGGTCGTTAGCCTGTCCGACACCCCACACCGTCCACACCGTCCCCGTTCTGTGTGTGGGGGCGGGGCCAGGACTGAGGGTCTCGTTCTGACCCAGGAACAAGGGGCAGCATGGCCCTGAGCTCGCGGATTTGACGCGGAGCCCTTACTCAGTGCCCGGATGTTACTGCTCTGGGGTTTAGCTTGGGCAGCAGGGGAGGAGAGAGGAGAGAAATCTATACGGAAAAAAAAAGTTCGGGGCTTCCAAGCAAGGACGAGGCACAAGTTCAGGCCGCGGCAGCCTTTGTCTCCTGTAGCAGGAAGACTGGCTTCCCACAGGGCCCTTCCTCCTCCATCCGCGGCGGTGAGGCCCGGCCATCTGCGCCCCTGCGCGTGGCCCGATGGGCGGCTCGGCTGGCAGTGGCTCTGGCTGCTGGACGCGGAACGCAGCCCCGCTGGTTGGATCTGGTGGAGACTTCGAGACACTGACCCCACGCAAAGTCCGTGGCGGCAGAGAGCGCCGAGCCGAGCGTGGACGCACCGGCGTTTCCGTCCCAAGGATGCTCAGTGGGCTGGGGGGACGTGGTGGCTTCGTCACACGCATGTGACTGGGGCCCTGGTAACAGGGCCCTCCCTGGACGGCCACGCTCGGCCTGCACAGCCACGAGAGCCAGCTTGGCACATGGGGCACCTGCCTGCAGATCCACGATCCATGACCGTGAAAGAAGCGAAGCATGTGACCCTTCTCTTCCTTCTAGTCCAGACGCCCCTGACACCCCGCAGGCCAGCCCCTGAGGGACGGAGGGCCACTGAGGGGATGCGGCACGTGGGCCTCCTGCCTCCGCTGCCGGATCCAGCCTGGGCTTCAGGGCCGTTCTTACCCCACCCCTGCCGGCCCTTACCCACTGACCGGGCGGGTGCCTGGGGTGTGTCTATCTGCCTAACAGCACGTTCTCTTTGCATTTGGAAAGACGAACAACTCATTTAAATAAAGGTTTTTTTTAATGTCTATTTTTGAGAGAGAAAGAGAGAGAGAGAGAATGTGGGAGCAGGAGAGGGGCAGAGAGAGAGGGAGACAGAGAATCTGAACAGCTCCAGGTTGTGAGCTGTCAGCACAGAGCCCGATGCAGGGATCAAACTCATGAACCGTGGGATCATGACCCGAGCTGGAGCCAGACGCTCACCCGACTGGGCCGCCAGGTGCCCTGGAATGGGCATAGGTTCTGAGGGTTTACAGCCACACCGCCTCCTGACCGAGCAGACCCTTCAGAGCCTGCCGACTGGGACCAGCGCTCGAAAACGGCTCTGTTCTTGAGAAGCACATCCCAGGTTTGGCCCTGCGCAGGAGGCCAAGGTCCCCGGGAGGGAGACAGTCCTGCCACCGCCCGCTTCCATGGCCCCCAGTGCTGCCGCTCAGGTTTGGGGCGCGGCTTCTCAACAGCCACATGGTGTTTTCCAGGACGCGGTGCGTCCTGTCCTGTCATTGAGCCCCGGAGCTGGGGGCTTTGCGCGGTGCAGGGGGAGGGGCGGGCCTGGGGCTCTGGGCCCTGGATGCCCCCGCCACAGGGACCACGGGGGGAGCTCAGCGCGCCCGCCACCAGTGCAGCCGAGACACGTAGGTAATACTCTCAGTCGTCCAGGGAGCAGGACTTTGGGGAGAATGATGGTTGAGGGATTTTCCAATTTTCAGAGAGAGAGACCCAGAAAACCCATGTTAGTCACACTCTTAGGAAGTCATGTTTTAATGATGCATATTCTTTCCTGCTCAAAAAGAGGGGTTTGTGGGACACAAGGTAATGTCTGGTGCTGCGCAGGGTGTCTTGGTGCCTCACTTGCTACACACGCCGGTCCGGCCCAGTCACATGTGGCGGGTAGGTGGAGAGCGGGCAGAAGTCACCTCTTCACGGAGTTTCGGTCCCGTGAGGAGATGGCAGGTGGCCTAGGCAGCGACAGACGGGCCCCCCCCCCCCCCAGCCTCCGGACTGGTGTAGTAGCACACTTGCTGTTCTCCCCGAGGGTGTGGGACGGACCCTGTCATGTCCCGGTGGCTTCATGTGGGCCTCAAGCCTGAGGTCTGAGCGCTGGCTTCTCCCCGCCCCTGGGGCCCCCTGCGGGCTCGTCTCTCCCTGCCTCTTGGCCGCTCACCTGCACAGGTGCTGTCCCCCGTCGCGGAGGCCCTTTGCCCTACTCTTCGCCTGGCAACAGCACGTTCAGTTAGAAGTCACTTCATCAGACGGGCCTCTTCTGATCTCTCAGTCTAAATTACGGCTTTGCAGGCCGAAGCTGTTGCTTGTTTTATCTCACTTAACTTCGTGTCCCGCACTGCTAGTGAGAATGCGTGTGTCAACCTGACTCCTTCACGCACAGAAGTCTTTACCGACGTGCTCCTCCAGGGGAGCCGATGCACCTGTCTCCTCATTCTCCGTGTTCTGCACGTCACGCCGACACGTCTTCATCTTTCCTGAGTGGGCGCTCCTCCCCTCGTGCGGGGGTCACGGCTGGTGCGTTTGCCCGCTCTCGCGGCTGTTCCGCCTCTTCTGGAACTCCTTTCAGGGGGATGGTGGAACCTGGGGTTTTTCTTCCCTCCCAACTTGGTAACTTTGAGTCCAAACAAAGCTTTCCAGGGCCTATCTCTGCGTGTTGCACCGTGAAAAAGTTCTTCGGCCGCGTCTTTTGTGTCATGAACCAGTGGGTCTGATGGGCCGTTCTGCTGCTCGGTCTTTCCGAAGTGCAGTTCCCTCCAAGGATTCATTTCGTGTACGCGGTCCAGCTGGTTCTTTCTCAGTGTTTTTTACTTGTGTTCATAGATGCCTATTCTCTCTTATCTTTTTATTTATTTATTTATTTTTAAACTTTTTTTAAAAACGTTTATTCATTTTTGAGAGACAGAGGGGACAGCACGAGCATGGAAGGAGCAGAGGGAGACACAGAATCTGAAGCAGCTCCAGGCTCTGAGCTGTCAGCACAGAGCCTGACACGGGGCTCGAACTGAAAAACCCTGAGATCATGACCTGAGTGGAAATTGGACACTTAACCGACTGGGACCCCAGGCGCCCCGTGTCTAATCTTTCCGGAGACAGATTTGCGGGCCAGACTCTGACTCCGCCCCAGGGCTCTGTTCCCCTGTTCTCTCTCTTTTCCTGACGTCGTGCTCCTCAGGTGTCCGCAGGGTCCGGTGACCGGCTCATTCTGTTAGTTGGCATATCCTGCTGTCTCTCCATGTGTCTGCACGTATTGCTGCTGTAATAATTTCCTTTCTGAAGAAAGACGGACTACCCAGAGATTGAAGGGCCACGCGTGTGTGCTGAGCCTTCCCCAGGTGACCGTCTGGAGCCCCCGGCGGCGCACGGAGGTGACGGAGACACACCAGCCTTGTCTTCTAGTTTCTGCTGGCATTCACTTTGCTTGTCTCTTTGATCACTTAAAATGAAATATTTTTGTGTTTATTTATTTATTTTGAGAAAGAGACAGAGAGAGGGAGAGCATAAGCAAGCAGGAGGGGGAGAGCGGGAGAGGGGGAGAGAGAACCCCAAGCAGGCTCCGCTCCGTCAATGCAGAGCCCAGTGTGGGGCTCGAACCCACAAACTGTGAGATCATGATCTTAGCCGAAATCGAGTCGGAGGCTCCTTACTTGTGTCTCCGCGTCCTGGGTGGGCAGCCTGAGGGAGGCGGCAGGGCCGGCCTGATGGGGACTGGGCGCGGACAGGACAGGGAGTGGCCTGCTGGTCCTCACCAGGCTGGGCAGGGGCTGCACTTAGCAGGTGAGGGAGGCAGAAAAGCCGAGGTGACAGCTGGGCCCATCAGTGTGGCCACCAGAACTCGGAAAGGTGCAGGATGGACTCATCTCTGGGGAAAAACCGTCACGTCAATTTGGGGTGACCAAGTGTGGGGTCTCGGGACACTTAAGAGCCCACCTCTCTCTGCCAGTTCAGGATGAGATTAGCAACGCATGAAAGGACAGCAGGTGGTGATACAGAAACGTGCCTGGGACCCGTGATAGAGGGCATGTGGGTGGGCTGAGAGAGGTCACACCTGGATGTGGGGGGGGGCTGAGAGGTCACACCTGGG
>PJEM01015910.1:0-27912 GCA_004023845.1 Helogale parvula | reverse complement strand
TATTTTATTTTATTTTTTAATAATAGCTTATTGTCAAATTGGATTCCGTATAACACCCAGTGCTTCTCCCCACAAGTGCCCCCCTCCATGACTATCACCCCCTGTTCCCCTCCCCCTCCACCTTCAGCCCTCGGTTCATTTTCAGTATTCAGTAGTCTCTCATGGTTTGTGTCCCCCTCTCTCCCCAACTCTCTTTCCCCCTTCCCCTCCCCACGGTCCTCTGTTAGGTTTGTCCTGTTAGACCTATGAGTGCAAACATGTGGTATCTGTCCTTCTCTGCCTGACTTATTTCGCTTAGCATGACACCCTCGAGGTCCATCCATGTTTCTACAAATGGCCAGATTTCATTCTTCCTCATTGCCATGTAGTACTCCATTGTGTAGATAAACCACATCTTCTTGATCCATCCATCAGGTGATGGACATGTAGGCTCTTTCCATGATTTGGCTATTGTTGACATTGCTGCTATGAACATTGGGGTACATGTGCTCCTATGCATCAGCACTTCTGTATCCCTTGGGTAAATCCCTAGCAGTGCTATTGCTGGGTCATTAGGCAGTTCTGTGGATAGTTTTTTGAGGAACCTCCACACTGTTTTCCAGAAGGGCTGCACCAGTTTACATTCCCACCAACAGTGTAGGAGGGTGCCCGTCTCTCCACACCCTCGCCAGCATCTTGAGTCTCTTGATTTGTTCATTTTAGCCACTCTGACTGGGGTGAGGTGGTATCTCAGTGTGGTTTTGATTTGTGTTTCCCTGATGATGAGTGATGTTGAGCATCATTTCATGTGCCTGTTGGCCATCTGGATGTCCTCTTTGGAGAAGTTTCTATTCATGTCTTCTGCCCATTTGTCACTGGGTTATTTGTTTTTTGGGTGTGGAGTTTGGTGAGTTCCTTGTAGATTTTGGATAAAAGCCCTTTATCCGATATGCCATTTGCAACTATCTTTTCCCATTCTGTCCGTTGCCTGTTAGTTTTCTTGATCGTTTCCTTGGCAGTGCAGAAGGGTTTAATCTTGATGAGGCCCCAGTAGTTCATTTTTGTTCTTGATTCCCTTGCCTTTGGGGATGTGTCGAGGAGGAAATTGCTGCAATTGAGGTCAAGAAGGCTGTTTCCTGCTTTCTCCTCGAGGGTTTTGATGGTTTCCTGTCTCACATTCAGGTCCTTTATCCATTATGAGTTTATTTTTATGAATGGTTTAAGAACGTGGTTTAGTCTCATTCTTCTGCATGTTGTTGTCCAGTTCTCCCAACACCACCTGTTGAAGAGGCAGTCTTCTGTCCATTGGATACTCTTTCCTGCTTTGTCAAAAATTAATTGACTGTACATTTGTGGGCCCAGCTCTGGGTTCTCTATTCTATTCCATTGGTCCATGTGTTTGTTTTTGTGCCAATACCATACTGTCTCGATGATGACAGTTTGTAGTAAAGGCTAAAGTCTGGGATTGTGATGCCTCCCGTTTTGGTTTTCTTCTTCAATATTACTTTGGCTATTCGGGTTTTTTTGTGGTTCCATACGAATTTTAAGATAGTTTGAAAGCTAGTATTTTAGATTTTGTTTATGTATAAGAGAAACGATCGATGTTTGATTATGCAGGGGTAGAGAAACTGATTTGAGCGTTAATACTGGCTTAAAAAATACCACTAAGCAGCACATCTGCAGAAATTAAAACGATGAAGCGTTAGGGGCTCCATGTACATATTAGACACAGCTGTCATCGAGGACCTAGGGTCCCCTGTAGAGACTGCATTGTGTCTTCTGTGACTTAAGAACGTGTTTCCTCCAGGCCTGACGGATGTGGGCACTGCGTGATTAGCTTCCTTCCTCCGGGCTGCCCAGAGTGGGGCGGGGGCCTTTCACTGGCGGCCAGAGAGTCAGGGTTTCTTCAGGGACCCGTGGAGGGGAGTTTGGAAAGGAAGGGGTGGGTGGGGTAGCAGGTGACGGCCGGGACACTGCTGTTCTGCCCCGTGAGGCTTTGGGGTGATGGGTTTGAGGGGCCCGGAGCCGCCGGCCAGGAAAGAATTCTCGGAGACGTCTTTGCAGAAACGTGATTTTATTCGAGCAGGGGCACGGGGCCCGTGCGCGGGGACCGCTGTGCGGACTCGGGGAGGTGAGTCAGGACGGAGTTTCCGGTGACTTTCCCTTGCTGCGGGCCTGCTGCAGGCCGGCTGCGGTGGAGCTAAGGTGCTTCCCCCAGCGAGGCGCCAGCCGTGAGATGGTCGGGGGTCCCCGTACTGCAGGCCGCAGTGGGGCTGCCGCTGTCGGGTAAACTGCTGGGGACGCCTACACGTTAGCCATTTGTGTTCTGTCCTTTCTGATTTTGGAGTGTCCAAGGAGTGCCGTGCATGGCCCCCTGGGGCGGGGGGGGGTGCTGTGAGCCTGCCCCTGGCCCTCAGCCTGCCCCCCACTCACGTGCCGGGCATGGGGGGCTCTGCCGAGGAGCAGACTGCAGACCGCAGTGTGGCCCGTCGGGCGGCGCTTACCAGGCAGCGCGTTGGTGCTGCTGCCCGGCTCTTGTCAGAATGAACGCCAGTGGCTGCCGTTGAGTGGCAGGTGCGTTCTTAGGTACAGGAGTGGATTTTGAATTTTGTGTGACAGGAGCTTTTCTTCGTTATATTTGTGAGTTGGGGGCCGCCTTGGTGGCTCAGTTGGCTAAGCGCCGACTCGTGATTTTGGCTCAGGTCATGATCTCATGGTTCATGAGTTCAAGCCCCGCCTTGGGCTCCACACTGACAACACAGAGTTTCCCTGGGATTCTCTCGGTCCCTCCCCCGTCTCAAAATAAATAAACTTTGAAAAAAAATGTTTTAAACCATCATGATTTGGGTTTGTCCACGTCCATAGTATGGTTATATATGTCTGGCTTTGGTCTGGAACTCTCAAATGGATTTAAATGAAACAAACACAAATTCTGTTGAATTATCTAACTGTATGTAAATTGTGTTCAAATTTTAATGTCAAACTTATACTATTTGAAATTTGATGTCATATGTGAAGAGTTTTTTAGTAACAGCTTTATTGAGATACGATTCATATACCATGAAATTCGCCCACTTAACGTGAACAATTCAGCATATTCACAAACTTGTGCGCCGTCACCACTGTCGACCTCCAGAAGTTTCCGCGGCTTGAGAACCTCGGTATCCGTCAGCTGCCCGCCCGCTTCCCCTCTCCGCCTCCCTGCGTCTGTGGGTTCTGGTCCGTCGGGGGGCGGGGGGGGTGGACGCACGGCATCCGCGGCCTCTGTGGCCGCACGTTTACTTAGCGCGTTTTCGGGGCCCGTGCGTGTCGTCGCCTGTCCCGCCGTCCGCGGGGCTCCGACCTGCCCGCTGCGTCCCTCAGCCGGGGACGCTTGGATTGTTCCCACGTCGGGACTCGGGGAGGAAGAGCGGAGTGCGCGTCTGTGCGGACGTGTGTGCGTGTCCCGGGGGCGCGCCTGGGGGTGAAGCGTCGGGGTGTAGTAACTCTGCGGTCAGCATTTTGAGGAACTGACAGACTTTTTTTTTTTAAGTTTATTTATTTATTGTGAGAGAGAGGCAGAGAGAGGATCCCCAGCAGGCTCTGCACGGTCAGCCCAGAGCCCGACCCGGGGCTCGAACTCCCGAACTGCCGGATCATGACCTGAGCCCACATCAAGAGTCAGATGCTTAACTGACTGAGCCGCCCTGGTGGCCCGCGGGACCCTTGTCTAAGCGGGCACGTCGTGGTGCAGACCCACCGCGGTGTCGGGGCTCTGGGTTCTCCGCAGCCCTCCCAGCGCTTGTTTCGGTGTTTTCTCCGTCGGCCACCCTGGTGGGTGCAGGTGTCCTGACCGTGGTTTTGTGAAGAGACTTCTCAGATCAAAAACGTCGTGTATGAGAAAGTGTTAAATATCGTACATCCTACGTTCTTACTCTGAAAGTAAATATTTGAGGGAATATGTAAGAACGAGAAACAGCGAATGCAGTAACTTTAGCGCTGAAATAAGCGGTCATCACAAGGAGCACACTTAGTCCCTGCGGCCTCCGGGCCTGGCGGCAGCATGCGTGTCACCACACAGGCGCTCGGCTCCTGTGAGGAGCGGCTCCCTTCGCCAGGATCTGGTGCTCGTGGAAGTTGACTTGTAGTTTGAAAGTGATTGCCGAACGACCCAGCTCTTTTTCTTTCCGAGAAAGGAATTTCTGAGGTTTCTTTCCTAGAAATCCAGACAGAAATCTGGAATATTTGAATCCTGTAAGATAGAAATGGAAATGACTTCTTCTGGTGACACACATAATGATAAGACTTGTACGTGGGGGGTTGGACGTGTGGGAACAGAAGACTGTGGGTTACTTTGCCTTTGCTGCTGATAAGCTGCTCCTTTCCCCTCGGTCTCTGTTAACTATTCTTGATAGTCTCTGTGGATCCTTCCAGAAAACTTTGATACCTATGTATCCTTTGTGGAGAGTTTTGCTCTTTGCTTTTTTTCCACCTAGAAAGTTAAGTTCTTAAGTCCCAGGTGTTAAATTGCCTCCTGCTTCTCTTAGGCGATCAGTCAGCTCCGTCACAGGCTGGTGCGGGGTCACAGTAAAGTAAGTACCTCATGCTGTCAAGTGCGTGCTCGCGTGAGGATGTCCGCGGCACTGGAAGCCTGTTGCATTTTACATGAAGCTTTCTGCTCAGCCGCTTTTTCTGGATATAATCACTGCGTAGTACTTGGAGCACTTTTCTTTCCCCGTGGCCCCTTCTGCCTACATCCGTACATCCTTGCTTGCGAAGAGGATGAGACGAAGGAGAGGGAGGGGGAAGAACCTAAGGACTGCTCATTTCTCCTTTTTAAGTGTCTACAGTTCATCTCGATTCAGGGCTGCGTGTGTGTACAGGACAGTGTTCAGTCTGTGGTCTTATCAGTGATTAAAACAGTAAATAAAAACCCAATTTTAATGGAAAGGGTGTGGGTGGGGAGTTGGTGGGGATAAATTTTCCTCCCGTGTTTTGGTTAAGATTTAAGTACCTTACAGGCGTGATAAACCTGCCGAATGCCAGGTATTTGAGGAGACGACACGGTTAGGCCTTTTACCAGCTTGAACACCCTACGGGAAGAGAAAGGGCAAGGAAACGAACACGAGGGACATTACTGGGCATCTCCATGCCCCGGGCGTGCACTCAGGAAATGAGGCCTTACCTCTCCTGCCGGCCGTGCGGCTGAAGTTTGAATCGAAGTATTTCATCAGTTAGGTGCGCTGGGAGTGGGCTTTGGAAGGAGGGGCAGGTGTGTATTAGCGTGTAGAAAGCGGTGCGCGCTCCTGCGGAGGCGTGGAGACGGGGCTCCGTGCGCTCCGTCTGGGGTGCGGAAGCAAGTTCCCTGGTTTGTTCTGGTCCAGTAGTAAGTGTGCGTTAGTGAGCTGACGAGTGGCGTCGTGGGGGTGGTGTCTGAAGACGATCCTATTAATGGTGGGAGGTGGACTGAAGCCTCGGCTTTCGTTTTTAACAATCCAATGAACGCACTCAGATTTTACGAGTTATATGTGTACTGTACTTATCTGTTCTAAGTGGAGTCATAAAATATGTAACTTTCGGAGACTGGCTTTTTTTACTCAGAGTAAAGCCTTGGAGGTTCATCCAAGTAACGTGCGTATTGATGACTTGTTCCTTGCTGAGGGGCGTTTCTCTCTGTGGATGCGTCTTTCACCTGTTGGAGGCTATTTGGGTAGTTTCCTGCTTGAGGCTATTATGAATAAGGCTACAGTGAGTATTTATAGGCAGGTTTCTGTGTGAACATCTGTTTTTATTTCTGTGAGATAAATACCCAAGCATGAAAATGCTGAGTTTTACAAGTCCACTTACAGTTTTAAAAGAAGTGGCCAAACTATTGTCCAGAGTGACTGCACCTTGTGTTTTTTGTATTTCCATTAGCAATGCATGAGTGATCCCGTTTCATCACGTCCTCACCAGCATTTGCTATCACTTTGTTTTGTTTTATTTTATTGTTTTTACTGTTTATTTATTTTGGGAGAGAGAGCGAGTGAGCAGGGGAGGGGCAGAGAGAGATGGAGAGAAGGAAATCCCAAGCAGGCTCCGGGCTGTCAGCACAAAGCCCAGGGTGGGGCTCGATGTCACAAACCGTGAGATCGTGACCCAAGCCGAAACCAAGAGTTGAACACTGAACTGATTGAGCCCCGCCCCCCGGCGCCCAGTGTTATCACTTTAAAAGACATTTTTGTTAAGCCATTCTGGTCGCTTATCCGTCTCCATCGAACTGCTTTTGCACCTTTGTCAGAAATCAGTGGTGCTGATTTGTGTGAAAATGTTTCTTGGTTCTCTGTTCTAGCGTGTGTCTCTGTGCTTCTGCCAATACCACACCGTTGTCTTAATCAGTCTAACTGTACAGTAAGTCATCAGTCAGCATCATTTATTGAGAACCTACTGTGTGTTTTATTATAACTGTGGTGCAGGATCCTGTTAGGATCAGGTGTACATCATGGTGATTCGATATTTTTATACATTATGCACTGACCTGCACGGTAAGTCTAGTTAGCGTTTACCACACAGAAAGTTATCCCAGTGTCGTTGACTGGGATATGATGTGCCGAACCTTACATCTCCATGATGTGTTTATTTTATAGCTGAAAGTCTGTTCCTGTAACGTGTCTGCATCCCTTAACTCTGCTCCTCCTTTTGTGTGGGCCTCCTAGGGCCTCCCCTTTTCACGCAGACTCTAGAATAAGCTTGTCTATTTGTGCAGGATGAGTACCTTGCTGGGGTTTTGAGGGGAACTGTGGTGAACCTCTGTATGGTCATCTTGGGGAGCACTGACGTTTTAGTATTTTGAGTTTTCTAGTCCCATGAACATAGTAAGTTGTTCCGGGAATTAGGTCCCCTCCGCTTTCTTTCACCAGTGCTCTGTGATTCGCAGCGAGCAGACCCTCTTCATATTTTATTGGATTTATGCCATTTTGTTCATAAAGCATTTCGTTTTAGGGGAGCAGGTTTCCACTTATTTGTTGTTCATTTACGGAAATGGGGTTGGTTTCATGTGTTTTTGTTTTGGTTTTGTGTGTGTGTGTGTGTGTGTGTGTGTGTAAACTTGCTAAACTGTCCTAAGTTCCAGGAGCTTTTTTTTATAGATTTCTTGGGGTTTTCTTTATAGACAATCATGTCATCTAAAATAAGGACAGTTTTATTTCTTTTCCAACTTGGATGCTTTTCATTTCTTTCTCTTGCTCTCCAACGATGGCTAGTACTGTGTCCCTGAGAGTGAGGAGAACGGACGGCCTTGCTTCTCCCCTGTTCAGAAGTGCTCAGCCCTTCACCATGAAGTGTGTTGTTCACTGTAAGGTTTTCTGTAGGTGTTCTTTTTAAAATTTTTATGTTTATTTATTTTTGAGAGAGAGAGAGAGCACGAGCAGGGGAGGGGCAGAGGGAGAGGAGGACACAGAATCTGAGGCAGGCTCCCGGCTCAGAGCCCACAGCGCAGAGCCCAACGCGGGGCTCGAACTCAGGAACTGTGAGATCATGACCTGAGCTGAAGCCGGATGCTCAATCAGCTGAGCCGCCCAGGTGCCCCTAAAATTTTTTTTTTATTCACATACCAAGAATCAGGAAAAATGAATGATTTCTCTTGAATGAGAAAGAGAACCACATTGATGCCAACACCAAAATGAGTCACAGTTTGAAATTATCTGACAAGAATTTTAAAGCAGCCATCACAAAAATGCTTTGATAAACAATTAAGAATTCCCCTAAGTAAAAAATAGAAAATTTCAGCAAAAAAATTTCAGCGCCCCTTTGGTAGGTGTTCTTTATGAAGTTGAAGAAGTTCCCCTCTTCCTAATTTGCTGAGGGCTTTTTCTTATGAATGGTGTTGAGTTTTTTAAAGGATGTTTTTCTGTGTCGATTGATACATGAGTTTTCCCCCTTTGACTCGTCGGTGGAATGTATTACAGTGATTTTCTTTCATCTTGCACCAGCCTTACGTCCGTGGAATCTGCTGCTTAGCTATTTTGGAGTCAAGGTGTTAATATTTTGTTAAGGATTCTACAGCTAAGTTCATGAGAGACATTGGTCTGTAGTTTTCTTAATTCTTTGGTGTTGGTAATAACTGTTTCCATCACATGAGCTGGGAGGTGTTTCTGCTTCTTCCGTTTCTGGAAAACATGTAAAATGGCTATTAATTCTTTTGTCAGTGTTTGGTAAAGTTCTAGGGATTTTAAAAAGAACTTTGCAGTTAACAAATTTCATTTCTTGAGTGGGGTTAGTATTCAGGTTATCTATTGCATCTTGGCTGAGTTTTGATTGTTGTTTTCAAAGAACTGGCCCATGTTTTCTAAATTGTGGAATTATGAAATAAAGTTGTTGGTAGTATTCTCTTCTCTTAAAAATTTGAAGTAAAAATCACGTAACAATACCTACCATTTTATTTATTTATTTTTTAACGTTTATTTATTTTGAGAGAGAGAGAAAGCTCATGCCAGCAGGGGAGGGGCAGAGAGAGAGGGAAAGAGAGACTCTCAAGCAGGCTCCGTGCTGTCAACTTGGAGCCTGACTTGGGCTCATATCATGAACCTTGGGACCTGAGCCGGGATCGAGAGTCGGACACTTAACCCACTCAACCACCGGGTGCCCCAAACCCGCCATTTTAAAAGCGTGTATTTCAGTGGTCTGTTAGTGTGTTCACAGGACTTTGCAACCGTTGTCTAAACCCAGAGGCTTCTCGTCACCCCAGAAAGAGTCCTGTTCCCCTGAAGCAGTAACTTGCCATTGTCCCCTTTCCCTAGCCCGCGGCGACTCGTAATATATTTTCTGTGTGGATTTGCCTGATGTGGACCTTTCACGTGAATGGAGTCGGACAGTTTGTGATTGGTTTATTTCACACAACAGGAGGTCTTCAAGGTCAGGTACTGCTCCGTGTCTTATGAAGAAAGACCCTTACTTATCCTTCCACGGGGCCGCCCGGGGCCGCCTCCTCACCCTCCATTTCACGTGGCGGCACGTGCAGTCTTTTTGCCATAGAAGTTACGTTCACGGGTTTCAAAGATCCGGACACGGACGGTGTGGGGGCCATTGTCCGGCCTGCCACACGGACACTGGGTTTTTATTATTACCCGCTGCACCCTGAGCTTACGTTCTTCTGTTCTTTTCTTTAAGTCCATTTTCTCTCTGCGGTTTGGATTGAGGGTGCTGTTGGTTCCGTCCGCAGGTTCACTGGATTTACCCTCCGCCCCCTCGACTGTTAAGCCTACCCGGCACTTCTTATTTTGCAAATTGCATGTTTCACTTGTACACATATTTTCCATTTGGTAGTTTAACAAAATAACTTCTGTTTCTTTGCTGAAATTTTCTTTTTATTTAGGGGAATTCTTAATTGTTTACCAAAGCATTTTTATGATGACTGCTTTAAAATTCTTTTCAGGTAATTCCAAATTGTGACTCATTTTGGTGTTGGCATCAGTGTGGTTCTCTTTCTCATTCAAGTGTGTTTTTCCTGATTCTTGGTATGCGATTTTAAAAAAATTTTAGGGGCACCTGGGTAACTCAGTCAGTTAAGCGTCCAACTTCGGCTCAGGTCCTGATCCCACGCTTTGTGAGTTGGAGCCCCGCATTAGGCTCTGTGCTGACAGCTCAGAGCCTGGAGCCTGCTTCGGATTCTGCGTCTCCCTCTCTCTCTCTGCTACTCCCCTGCTCGCACTCTGTCTCTCTCTCTGTGTCTCGAAAATAAAAAATGTAAAAAAACCTTTTTTAAAATAAAAATGAAAAAATTAAATATTTTCTCCTGGGCGTTTAAGATATTAACGTGAGGAGACCCTTGATTGTGTTTGCGTCGTCTGTTTTAGTCGCAATAACTCTGTTTAGGTTCAGCGTGTAGGCCCTGGCCTGCTTTTGTGTGGCCAGATGCCCCGCCACCGAGCTGCACCCCTTCTGGGCTGCGATGTGAGCTGTGTGATTCCTGTGATGCTCCGAGCTCTGGCAGTGCTCTCCCTCCCCCACCTTTCTGCGGCACAGGAAGTCCTCCTTGATCTCTGCAGGTGCTGCCTGGGCCCCGTCTCTGCCACTGCTGAGGGCAGATCACCCGGACCCTGCCCCAGGGGTGGCACCCCCGGCCCACTGCTGTATGGGGATGGGGTGCAGACCCTGCTGGTGCTGCGAAGTGACAGTGTGGGACCGTCCACCGTCCTGGGTGGGGCCTGGGGATGGGACCCTGCTTCGTCCCGGGCGGGGACTCGGGGATGGGGACCCTGCTCTGTCCCGGGCGGGGCCTGGGGATGGGACCCTGCTCCGTCCTGGGCGGGGCCTGGGGAATCTGTCTGCCGTCTAGGTCTCTGCTAAGCTTCCACTTTCACAGTCCTTTGGCTAAAACGCAAGATTTTCTTGTTTGTCTGTGTTGGTTGTTCCGGGTTGCAGCTGTTCTTGTGCCCAGTCACGGATATACGGGAGGTGAAAGGAACCCAGTGAACTGACAGTGGTGCTTCTCCCCACATCCCGGGGCCCCTGGCTCCTCCACCTTCTCTCTGCCTCTCAGGGGTCATCTTATGATTGTCCGCTGAGTTATTTCTAGGCCACAACTCCCATGCCCTCACACGCTAGAACTGGACCTGTAGCCATTTTGACTCTTCCTCCCTGCCAGTATTTATTTTTTTTAATGTCTATCTATTGAGAGAGAGAGAGAGAACGTGTGGGTGTGTTCGAGCAAGCGCCAGCCGGGAGGGGCGGGGAGGGAGGGAGACCCAGAATCCAAAGCAGGCTCCAGGCTCTCGCGGGGCTCGAACCATGAGATCATGACCTGAGCCACAGTCGGATGCTCAACCGACTGAGCCACCCAGGCGCCCCACGTGCCAGTATCTATGGGCAGTTCTGTGAGATGGTTAAGGCCTTTGCTTTTATTGAAACCCTAAAAAGTATGGTGTAGGAACAAGAGAAGGATTATTCTCTTGTTAAATTGTGTGGGATTAGAAATGTCGTGTTCTTACCTCCTCATCTATTCACCCACTCACTGTGCATTCATCTGTAGGGAGCGGAGCGACGGCCGTGGTCCAGGCAGCGTACTGTGCCCCTAAGAAGGAGAAAGTGGCCATCAAGCGGATAAACCTCGAGAAGTGTCAGACCAGCATGGATGAGCTCCTGGTATGCACGCTCCTGTTTGTCGCGTGGAGAAGTACAGTCCCGTGTGTGTTCGGGTTGCAGAGGGAGTAATTTTTTTATTGCTTTTCTAAAAAAAGGTTAAGTAATGTTTTTTTGTAAATTTGTAAAATAAGTAAAATATTGTAAACTAAGTGCTGTTTATTGTAAGATTTATAGAAATCCGGGTAAACAAAAACATTAGAGTCGTGATCCTCTCATTCTGGATTAAGACTTGCCATGTAGTTTTTAGACTTGCACATTTAAACATATGTATATTTCTGTCATAATGTAATCATTTGATTGTTCTTTTCATTGAAAAATTTGTCGGATTTTCTCTGTGTCCGTAAATAACGAATGAATTGCTCTTCGGTGTGCGCGTCCCGTCCCATCGCATCGGCAGACCACGTTTTATTTAACCTGTCTCTGGAGGTGGACGCTTAGTTTTCCTTCTGCAGGTGCCCCGCTGGCGTCCTGCAGCTGTGACCCGTGGGTCTGGGGGGTGGGGGGACACGCGGGCAGCAAGGCTGCGCTCTGACCACGAGGCGAGGCGAGAGGCGCGTGGCCCTGACGGCGGCGTCCGGAGCCTGGGGACAGTGAGGGGGGAGAGTCTGGAGGAGTGCTAGCCACAGAGACGTCCCTGGCTTTACACGCCGGTCACCCGGAGGTGGTCCCTCTTCCGTGCGCCCGCAGCCCTGGCTCCAGGGATGTGGCCACTGGCAGCAGCAGGACACGAGATCGATTTCCAAGCCATTTCACTCCAGAGCCTCAGTTTCTTTGGCTTAAAATGGAAATAATAATGGCTGCCCTGCGTGCCTCGGGAGGTTTTTCTTGAGGCTCAGGTGATGCAGGACTTGAAACCTGTAAACTGCCCCGCAGACGTGAACCGATGTCGTTCCCTCTTCAGCATTTGTCTGAGGTCACGGCCCTCGGTGGTGGGAGGGCGGGCTGAGGCCCGGGACGAGCTGCTGGTCCAGAAGCCTCTCCGCCCCCCGGCTGGGTGTGCTTTCTGGGCACCTGTGCCGCGCCGCACGGAAGCCCGGAGCACGAGGAGGAGGGCACCGGCCACAGCCAAGTCCAGCAGCGGACGCGGAAGCAGAAGCTGACGGAGGGCGTTGTCCGTGTGGCCTGGAGCCTCTCTGGGGAGAGAGCCTGCACGTGAAGGGAGACTGCTGGGGGCCCCACACCGCGACCTTGGTTCACAGACGCCCGCAACCCCGTAGAGCGTCATCTGGATACTGAACTGCGGTGATTCTGCAAGAAGGCTGTAAATTGTAAACTAATTCTTCTGAGGAAAAACAGTTTTTTTAGATGTTTATTTTTGAGAGAGAGAGAGCACCTGTGAGGGGCAGAGAGAGAGGGACGAAGGATCTGAAGCGGGCTCTGACCCGAGAGGGCCTGATGCGGGGCTCGAACTCACAGACTGCGAGCTCACGACCTGAGCTAACGTCGGACACTTAGCTGACTGAGCCACTCAGGCGCCCCCTGCGGAAAAACAGATGTTTACCCTCTCTGTTAAGACTGGAATCTGAGAAGCCCAGCCAGTACAAATCTGTGTCATTTGTCAGTTATTTTACATCGCCGTTAGGCAAAGCGTAAAGGTGAAGGAAAGTCTTCTTGTTTCTTGCTACGTGACTGCAGAGATGGAAGTTCAAACTCTAAATAACTTGCCTGTGTTCACATGATAGTCGTGAGCATCCTCTCAGTGACGGCGCTTCAGCGGGCTCGGCCCCCCGACACGCCTCCGTGAGGCAGCCGGTCCTCCGGTTCCGACCAGGAAATAAAGCCTGGGTCAGTGACGGCGTCCAGATGAAAGCTCAGGTCTTTCTGAGTCAGCCATGTTGTTTTCTCCTTCACGCAATACTGACTCACGATCATCTTGGTTCAGAGGTAGAAAGAGCACCTGTTCTCAGACATCCGACATCTTCAGAGAAGTGTCCGTGCTGTTCCGCCCGGGCCGCCCGTGAGGAGTGCGTGCCTGGCGTGGTTTAGTGGAAGAGATGGGCTAGACCGCCGTGACTTTGCCCACAGTGTCCAGTAAGCCGTAGACTGCAGATCCAGTGCTTATGTATTTGGTAAGTGGGTGAAGGGAGGAGGGGAGTAACTAAGTAAAGCAACTTTAAGATAACTGGCTTTTCTGGGGGCACAGCAGTGAGGACCCACCAAAGCCCGAAGAAACCTCGGGAATGTGAAGAGGGCCCGGTTCTTCTGTAGTGTTTGCAGGGTCAGGACGCGAGCTCCGAGGGCGCGGAAGCCCTGTAGGTCATCTTAAACACCTTCTGCATCAACGCACCGGACTTCTGGTGTTGTGGCTTCTAATTTGTTTTTTAAATCGTCCTTACGATGACGTGGGAAGGGTGCTGACGCGAGCCAGCGTCGGGGCTCGGGCCGGTGTGAGGCGCTCGGTGAGGGGCCCTGGAGTGCTCCTTCCTCGCCACGGCGTTTTCTTGTCTGACGGCCTTTGCTAAGTGTGACGGGAAAGCGGCTGTCAAGTCTCACCGCCTCCATTCCCTCCAGAGACGCCGTTCCTGGGCACGCTCGGCAGTGCCTGGGGCTTTTCTCTTCTCGAGGAGGCGCTGGGGCCAGGCGCGCCGGACGACACGTCTCCCGTCCTTCCTTCCTTCCGGGACTTTCTTTCTCTCTCTCTCTTTCTACTGGGAGGCTCACGGTCGGCTGAGGATTTCAAGCTCTTGGGCCCCCAGGTGGGCTCAGTCAGTTAAGTGTCTGACTCTTGATCTCAGCACAGGCCTGGTTCATGGGCTCAAGTCCTGCGTTGGGCTCCGCCCTGGGCATGAAGTCTCTTTGGGGAAGAAAAACGAAAGAAGAGTCAATGCTCTTGTGTCCTGTACAAGGTCAAGCAGGACAGACGCCTAGAAGAGGTGTCAGGTACCGTGGAGTAAGAGGGGGTCAGAAGCGGAGGCCTCTCGGGGGGCGTTTGTGCTCTGGCCCAGCAGGGCGGGGATATTTTGGACACAGATCAAACCCTTCTAGGCAGGGGTGTAGAGTTAGGAAAGAATTCTTTTTATGTATATATTCATAAATATTAATATGCCTGAAACATTTTCACAGAATAATTTTAATTATATGATGTGGCGCACACACTGATTTCCTATTTCGTTTTTGCTTCTAACATTACCTACGTCGCTTGTCTCCTCGCCCATGTGGGTTGCAGCCCATAGTTTGAGGTGCACAGGGCCACACAGGGGCGTCCTCCGACCCTAACTGCAGGCAGTGACAGTGACCAGGGAGAGCAAGACGTATTCCCTGGACGTTTTGTTGTTTTGTTTTGTTTATTTTTTTATTTTTTCAAATGTTTATTTTTGAGAGAGAGAGACAGAGAAAGACAGAGATAGAGTGCAAGCAGGGGAGGGTCAGAGAGAGAGGGAGACACAGAATCTGAAGCAGCTCCAGGCTCTGAGCCATCACCACAGAGCCTGACGCGGGGCTCGAACTCAAAAGCGCGGATCATGACCAGAGCTGTGGTCGGACACTCAACCAACTGAGCCTCCCAGGTGCCCCTATTTTATTTACTTTTTTCAAGTTTGTTTGTTTATTTTGCGAGAGAGAGAGAACAGTGGAAGGTCAGAGAGAGAATTCCAAGCAGACTGCACACCATCAGCACAGAACCCGATGCGGGGCTCCAACTCATGAATCAGCTCATCACCTGAGCCAAAGCCAGGAGCTGGACGCTTAGCCAGCTGAGTCACGCAGGTGCCCACCCCCTTCCCCAGACGTCTTACAGCTGGGAGAGTTGTTTGTTTTAGAAGGAGCATTCCGTGAGGGCGGGGACTTCACCGTGCTGGCTCCGTCCGGGTGAGTAAATTAACGTTACCGGGGGGGGGGCCTGACAGGTGTGGCTGCAGTGCTCGTGCTGGGGTGATTGGAAAGCCCGGAGGAAATGTTAGAAATCAGGCTGAGTTCCAGGAATGAAACGTCATTAAGCGATCCTCAAGAAAGCTCAGGCGGAGACCGAAGTCCGCACAGAGGCTCTGGCGGGGGCTGCTGACAGGACCGTCGGAAGGCGCTGTGAGCAGGGGGCTGGGATTCGTTTTGACGTGGAGGGAGCCGCTGGGAGATTTGTCAGGAGAACAGCACCGAGCTCGCACATGCTTATTTTCCCTTGGAAAGGAAAGGGAAGAGGGTAATTTCCATGGGAGGGGAACCCTCCCCCACCCCTTAAAGGAATAGACGAGAAGGAAGGAAATCTTTAAGACGCTTTCACTTTGTGAATGTGATGGTTTTCTGACGGTCTCCTGTTAGAGGGCCTGGGGGAGCCCCTCCCCCCAGTAAAGCTGAAGACCCTTAGTTCCAGTGTAAGACATTGGACAGTTTGACCCCAACTCGGTATGAATTGTCACACTGTCTTACTCCCCCTCTGGCGAGTCACCAAGTCCTATAGTTCATACTTCTTCAGCGTAACTCTGGACTCCGCCCTTTCTTTCCATTCATACTGCCTCACTTTTTTAAACTTTCTATTTTTTAAAATTATTTTTAAATGTTTACTTATTTTGAGAGAGAGAGAACATCTATACAAGTGGGGGAGGGGCAGAGAGGGAGAGAATCCCAAGCAGGCGCCATGCGGTCAGCACAGAGCCGGATGCGGGGCTCCGTCTCACGGACCTGGAGAGCGTGACCTGAGCCGAAATCAAGAGCTGGACGTCCCCCGTGACGAAGCCACACGGGCGCTCCTAAAACTGTATCTTGAGATAGTTTTAAACTTCTAGAAGAGTTGCAGAAGAAGTGCCCATTTGCTGTCCACCCAGGTTCTCCTGCCAGAAACATAACCAGAGTGTGTGTAATTGCCCAACCGAGTGACTAGTTACGTACCGTTTTCCAGGCCGCCGCCGCCCCTCACCCAGGTCCTGGCAGCAGCCCTAGGCCGCATCTTCGCCTCTAGTCCTGCCTTCCCATGCTCATCTTCTAATTGTAGCCCAAGTGGCTTTTGTGAAATGGCCTAAATAGTTAAGCCTCCGATGCCTTCCCTTTGCTGTTAAGACGAAGCCTGAGTTCCTGAGCGCACTTGCACGGTCCTTTACGCCTCGGTCCCGAGTGACTGGACAGTCAGACTGTAGAGCCTGCTTACCTTCCTCCTCTGATTATCACGCCGATGCCCTGGGGCTTTGCCTCTCCAGCGGAATCATGTAGTGTCTAGTGCATCTCCTGTCAAACTGTTTCTCACCGTGCGTTGTTAAGTTAGTATCTGTCTAACGTGTTCGCCAGACCGTAAGCTTCGGGAGGGCTCGCACTGGAGCCAGGCGCCCCGCGCTGTGCCTGCACGTCGGCACACACCCGTCGGAAGCGTGAGCTGCTTGCCCTAGACAGGTTCACTCATCGCGTCCTAAATTCTCGCAGATTTCATCTTTCTGCGTGGTGTGTAGTTGTGCGCCTCTCACCTCCTGCTGTGGTCTCCCTGTACCCTGCAGCACTGCGCCCTCCTCTTCCTCCCTCGCCAGGACTTCTCGCCTGCCTTCCGTGTTCTGTGCAGACGATTCTTGTCACACGCGCTGTCCTACAACTTGCCGGCAGTGGGTGCTGTCCTGTGTGTCCCTCTCCTGTGTACTTCTCTTCTGTCTTTTCGTCTTCGTAGAACTATGTCAACAGGCAGGTGTTTAGTTTTACTTAGGTTTTGGTACAGAAGACTGTGCTGCTGGCGAAACGTGCGAGGCAAGACCCTTGCTGTAAAGGAATTTATATTCAAGTAGGGAAGACAAGAAAAACTGCGGTCCGCGGAGCTCTGCTTTTGAGTCAGAGACTGTGGGCAACTTTTACACAATTGATTCTACTGTACAGATACCAAGGGCATATCGCAAGTACAGTCCTTGAATAAGTAAAACGCTGTATAAAGTAGTATAATATTTAACTCATTCAATAAATATTTATTGAAGGCGTACTGTGTGCCAGGCAGTGTGAATTAACTTCCAGGAATACAGAGTCTTAGCTTCCACTGAGCTTAAAGTTTTGTGAAGGATACAGAAAAATAAATAAGCAATTACTATATAATATGGTAAGTTCTGCAGTGTTTAGGGAATCCGCTTTTTCTCATGGATTTTTAAAAACTCAAGTATAATTAACAGTTACATATTAGTTTCAGGTGTACAATATAATGATTCAACAGTTTTGTACAGTACTCCGTGCTCATCACGATAAGTACACTCTTAATTCCCTTGATCAATTCCCCCTTCCCCCCACCAATTTGTTCTCTGTATGTAAGAGTCTGGTCTTTGTCTCTTTTGTTTTGTTTCTTAAATTCTGCATATGAGTGAAAATGTATGCTGTCCTCCCCTGATGTTTGTCACTTGGCATCCTACCTTCTAAGGCCGTGCATGTCATGGCTGATGGCGGGATTTCATTCATCTTCGGGCTGATTGCCCTCTGTGTGTGTGTGTGTGTGTGTGTGTGTGTGTGTGTGTGTGTGTGTGTGTGACGTGCACCAGCTCGCGTTTAGGGTCCACTTCTGGGAGTACTTGTCTTCAGCCAGCTCTCAGCCCCCCCGAGGGGGACAGATGAGTACACACCCAGCGTGCTATCCAGCATGTGTGTGTCGTGACGTAAAGAGATGCGCAGGGGCTCGAAGCAAACTTGGGGAGCTGGTGGCAGTGGCACTCTGGCTCGATCAGAAGTAAGAACTTGCATTTCCAGCCAGGGTAAAACAATGAGGAGAGTCTGTGTGAGGCAGAGGGAGCAACAGGGTTAAACATCCATGTTGCTGGAAAGAGGGGGTGTTCTGGGCAGGGCCGGTGGAGGGAGCAGGGTGGGCACTGGGAGGTGGGCGGCCCCGCATCCCTCGGCGCCGTGTAGGTGTTTTATCTCACCCGGTCTGATGGACCTGCGGAACCCCCGAGGCGGTAGACGCTCAGAGGGCGCTCAGGTTTCCACATGGGATTTAGTTATGACCTTGCCCCGTTTCAGGAGATTTCTTTTCAGAGTGAGGATTGTTAGTTATTTTAAAAAAATGGGATGAAATAGTATTTTCAAGATAAAACCCACAAACCAGAAAGGATCCTCTACACCTGAAAAGACATTTTCCCAAAGAAGACCTACAGATGCCCAACAGATGCGCGAACAGATGCTCGTCATCACTCATCGTCAGGGAAAGGCGGGTCCGAGCCCCCTCACCCCTGCCAGAGGGCTAAAATCAGAAAGACAGGAAGTAACAAGTGTTGGTGAGGATGTGGAGAGAGGGAGCCCTCGGGAACGCAGACTGGTGCGGCTGCCGTGGAAAACAGTGTGGAGGCCTCTCCGCAGATTAAAAATGGAGCTACCGTGTGGCCCAGTAATTATTCCACCGCTGGCTGTTTGAAAACACTAGTTTGAGAAGACACTTGCACCCCTGTGTCTGTTGCAGCGTTACGTAACCATGGCCAAGACGTGGAAGTGTCCGTCTATAGACGAGCGGATTAAAAAGTTGTGATTTTTACACACGCACACACACGCACACACAGTGGACTACTACTCAGCCGTCTGTGGCTGCAGGGACGGAGCCCGAGGGCACTATCCAAAGTGAAGTAAGTCAGACAAAGCAAAGCCAGTACCATCTGATTTCACTTGCACGTGGAATCTAAGACACAAAACAAATGAACAAACAAAACACAGGCGTTAAGGACAGAGAACAGCCTCATGGTGGGGGCGCAGGGTGACGGGCGAGATAGATCGAGGGAGTGAGAGAGAGAAACTTCCAGTTCCAGGTAAGCACGTCGCAGAGCTGCCAAGTACAGCACGGAGGAGACCGTCAGTAATGTCGTCGTGGTACCGTGCGGTGACTGCACTTAGCTGTGGTGAGCAGTGGGGGACTGTGTCCTATACCTAGAACCAACACGACATTGTATTTCAACTGTGCTCAGTAATAAAGATAAATTTTAAAAACAGAATAAAGACACTTTGAGAAAAACAAAACAAAAACCACCCCATGTTAATGAGTCAGTATCCTCTATGGCTGGAAAACCAGATTTCCCGAGATGCTTTTCCAGGGGCACCTTGACAGGAAAATGTGGGCCCAGTGGAGGCCTCTGCGGTGCTGTGTGAGGCTGGGTGAAGGGGGCGCGTTTCCAGTGTCACGGATCGAGGGGAACGAGCAGTCCGAACGGGCTGACGGAAACGGGGGGTGTGTTAGTTTAACTAAAGGAGCCGTGGAAACCTCACAGAGGCTGTAACAGTCTTGCGATTTACGAACCTGAAGTCCCTGACTCGTGGGGTCGCTGGAGGCTGGCGTGTACTAAAGTCTCGTATTTTCTTCTCCTTGTAGAAAGAAATCCAAGCCATGAGTCAGTGCCATCATCCCAACATCGTGTCTTACTACACGTCCTTTGTGGTGAAGGATGAGCTGTGGCTCGTCATGAAGCTGCTGAGCGGAGGTGAGTACCGCGACGCGGGCTTCCGTCGGCTCGGGGTTGAAAAGAGGGCCCGTGGTTTTCCGTCCTGGGTTGGTTTCCATGAACGTGTCCGTTCGCGGAGGCGCCGAGAACATACTGTGTGCCAGCGACGCGGGGGTCGGGCCGAGACAGGCTCACACGTCCCGTTTGGCGGCCCGGCCTCTGAAACCTCTCTCCGTCTCCCATGGTCCCTTGCAGCTCCCTCTGTGCCGGGGCAGAGACCTGCGGAAGGTTCTGGACGGAAGGGTCTGACAATAACTTCTTGTACAATGACCCACATTTTGGATTTTTCTGGCTGTTTCTTCCTGCTGGTATTTAACTTGATTGGTTTCCTTCTTTCTTACAAATTAAAAATTGGACCTAAAGGCTTGATTTGACGTAAGTTAGAAATTTTTGGATGGTATTTTGTGGGTGATGCTGTGTTCACAGTGCGTCACACCGGGAAGTGTTGCTTTCTGGTCATGTCTTTAATGGTGACGTGACTTTTGATTGCTTACGATTGTGACAGCCAGGCCTCACCGTGGGAAAGTGAGCTTCTCCCCTTGGCTGCAAGCAAGCAGTCTGCGAGGCGGAACCTGGGCGCTGCCAGGTCTAGTTCCCCACCGGACTCTTTTTTTTTCCTTTCTTTAAAGTTTGTTTTAAAGTTTAAAAAATAAAGTTATTTTTGAGAGAGAGTGAGAGAGAGCACGAGCAGGGGAGGGGCAGGAGAGAAGGAGAGAGAGAATCCCAGACAGGTTCCGTGCTGTTGGCGCAGAGCCCTATGTGGGGCTCGATCCCAGGAACCGTGGGATCATGAGCTGAGCTACAACCAAGAGTCAGTTGCTTAACCGACTGAGCCGCCTTGGCGCCGTGGGATCATGAGCTGAGCCACAACCAAGAGTCAGTTGCTTAACCGACTGAGCCGCCTTGGCGCCCCTCCTGCCCGACCCCGACTCACGGACTCAGCATCCACCCTCAGTCCTCGCTTGAATGAATCCTTCCGTCACGGGCTTGGCTGCAGACGGTGACTTTTTTTTTTAATGTTTCATTTATTTTTGATACAGAGAGAGACAGAGCACGAGAGGGGGAGGGGCAGAGAGAGGAGACACAGAACCGGAAGTAGGCTCCAGGCTCTGAGCTAGCGGTCCGCACAGAGCCTGACGCGGGGCTCGAACCTACGAGTGTGAGATCTGACCTGAGCCGAAGTTGGAGGCTTAACCGACTGAGCCACCCAGGCGCCCCGACGGTGACTTTTCTTACTGTGTCCTTGCTTCTGCATTTGTAAACTTGGCCTTCTGTGAAAAGGAGCTTCGCCTCATTGACCGGAGCTCTTTGATTATTCTGTATTGTAGTTCCTGCTAAAAATGCAGGATAAATAATTGATTCTTTTTTTTTTAAGTACCAGTTTTCAGAGTGAAGAGTCAATTTAATATTGACCTCCAATGGTAGCAAATAGGGTTTGTTTGTTTTTCCATTTATCTGCTGGGTCAGGCTTTCATGTTTTTGAGTGTCGTCATAGACACAGGGAACTTCAGATATTCAGTGTCTTTCAGGCAGTTTTACTCTCTTCTTCAGATGCGCAGGTTGTCCAAAATTTTGTCACTCGTACTCCCTCACGCTGGTTCTTGTGTTCTCTGGACGTGAATCCATCGGTCTTTGGTGACCGCCTTGCTTTTTGGTTCAGGATTTCCTCGGGTCACGTGTGTATTGCTTTTCCTGGACCTGCACGCAGCCAGTACTGTAAGGAGTTCTGATTTACAAGCAGCCAGTACTCCAGGGAGAACGCACAGGCAGGTGCTGGGCATGGTCGTTGCCGCTGCGTGGTGGCCACTTCTGACGGAAAGAGCTTGGAAATGTAGTGTATTAAAAACCGTGATTTGGAGTTAATATTTCCATTGCAAATTTAACATTATAGACTTTTAAAATTTCCTAAAGATTATACTTGAATCTCTTTTCCCTTACACAGAAAATTTTGGTCCCCAGTATTATGATTAGTTATGGCACTTATCCTGCAAGATGTGGGGTCCCTTCTGCTTGCGTCCTTAGAATAAAGCGTGCGTGCTGCCGATTGCCAGGAGCAGGCCGCTGTCACGTATCGATGGACGTCTTGTTATGGTTCCGTGAAGGCCCACCTCGTTAGTGAATTGCACATTTTGCCGAAGCCGGGGTTTGCATCGCGTGGTGGGACCGGGAGGACCCGGGAGCGGTGGGGCCGCCCCGTCCTCCCGTCACTGAGCTGCTTGGGTTTTGTCCCGCGTCGTCTTGTGCGGCGCGTGATGTTCCGTTTTAGACTTGGAGAGACCACACGGGAAGGGCTTTAGAACTAAATCCCGGCTTCCCTACTTAGCAGGTTTACGTCACTGGCAAACTATTTAAACTCTTTGAACCTGTTAGCTTTTCTGTCGAGTGGGGGTACCGTTCTGTGTTTTAGGGTGTTGGGGGTTGACGCATGTCAGCCGTCTGTAAGTGTGCCGACTCGTGGACGCACAAGAAGCCCGGCAGTAATAATAACCCCTGTTGTTTGATGCTTTTCAGTGAAGCCAGAGTCACCCTATTGTTTCCACCCCATCAGTGGCACACAGGAGGGACTGGGTGGCTCTGGCAGAGGCCCCGTTCGTAGCATGGTGGGGACCCTCGCTGACGCCGGCCACCTTTCAAGAGGGCGGTCACGCCTGGCTCTCCGTGTGGACAGACGTGGGGTAGTGGTGATACTGTGTCTTTTCATTGTTGATCACCTACAGCATATTTTTCTCTTATTTGTAAGTTACAGAATGTGAAATGCAAGAGTTTTTAACGTTTTGCTGACACGTCCCCTGAGGAATGGGGATAGTGTGTCTGCGTAATTCTTTCGTCCATACTGGGTCAGCCCCTCCTTCCCGCCACCCCGGAGCGGACGGCCTGTGCGTTTTTAAGGGGCGCCCGCTTCTCCGCGGGGAGTATGTGTCCCCATCTCAGAGGGGCCGGGCACGCAGCTGGGCTGGACGTCTCTCTGCTCAGTGTCCCTCTCTCTCTCCTGGGCTCCGGCTTCCTGGGGCGGCGCCCAAGTTTTCCAGCCCAGGACTCAGCATATTATCTGGGAGATGATTTTCAAACATGTTCCGGCCATTAACTCTTCTTATAATTACTTACCTTGTTTTTTTACAAAATAGTCAGTGTAATCTTACATCTAAGCCTTTAAAAATACTACAGAATTGAATCTTTTTTTTAGGAAACTGAAATCTTGCTTTTTTTTTTTTTAGTTATAAAGGGAATAAACATTTAAACTGAAGAGGTACATTAAACACTTTTAGAAAACAAAAGCTAGAACTGAGCACAACTTTAAACTGTTTTTAAAATACAGAGAAATGGTGCCAAGATTTACAGCTCAATTAAAACTCCATTCATCGGGGTGCCTGGGGGGCTCAGTCAGTTGAGTGTCCGACTTCAGCTCAGGTCATGATCTCGGGGTCCATGCTGACAGCTCAGAGCCTGGAGCCTGCTCTGGATTCTGTGTCTCCTTCTCTCTCTACCCCTCCCCCATTTGTGCTCTGGCTCTCTCTGTCTCTCAGTAATAAATAGATGAAAAAAAAAACACATTTATCAGATAGACCTATTGACCACCACTGCGTCGGTAAATCATGTTTCTTGCTGTTACAGGCCTCGGGGCCAGTGAGGACAAGTCACAGGTCAGTCGGTGTAGGGGTGAGGGGACCAGGGGAGGCGTCGGCGCCATGGGAACAGGTGCCAGGAGGCTCGTCTTCCCGAGGGACAGGGGACAGGGTGGGGTTAGCAGAGACTCCCCTCTGGAGGTGCTGTTCGCCTGAGACCTGGAGAACAGGTCATAGTCTGCCAGGCAGCTCGGGACGCGGGGGTGGTTTCAGGGAAGGATAGGAGAGTGGTCCAGGGGGAGGGGCACCTTGCAGAATGTTCTGGAGGCAGGTGGAGGGGTGGGGTAAGACGAGGGCCGGCCGATGGAGCAGAGAGTGATCGGAGACACGGAGAGGCAGAGGCTCCCTTGGAGTAGTTGAATAAGGTAAATAACCAGCGTTAACAGAAATATGTTTAGGCTGCCTTCTTTCACAGCAACCTTTTTAGCCAAAATGTTTAAAACAAAAGCATATTTTTAAAAAATGCTTATTTATTTATTTAGAGAGAGCAGACATGCACACGCACGTGGGGGGAGGGGCAGAGAGAGAGAGTCTCTGCAGGCTCCGCCCTGACAGCATGGAGCCCGAGCGGGGCTCAAACCCACGAACTGCAGGTCATGACCCGCTGAAGTCGGAATGGTACCCGGTTCTGGTCTGCATGTAATATGGCCACATCGTTGAATGAATAAATGGTGTGAATTTTTAATTCCTAGTAGGACTTTCTCCCTTTGCATTCCTTATTGTAGATAGTCTTTGCATCACAACCATGTAACTCACTTGGCATCTGTACAAATGTCTTCTTACTGAGCAGGTCTTGTGTGGCCTATTGGTATAGTGACTTTGCTTTGGGTGTAGATATGTGATTGATGAAACTAAGCAGAACAGAAGGTCTCCGTTAGGCCTCCTGTGTGTGAGTCACTGTCTTGTGAATCCCAGCAATAAAGAGGGCAAAGTGTGACAGTGTGTCAGAGAGCAGCGCCGGGCTCTGGAGCCTCCCTCGCTCAGCGTCTCCGGAAAGTCAGCTGCCCGCCTCCCTGCTGGACACGGGAGTGGCCGTGGTCTGGCTTCCGGAGGCAGGAGAGGAGTGCAGGCATCTTCCCCACTGTATGACTTTTCAGCCGGTCTTCCTGTTTCCAGCCCTCTCCTTCCAGCCCCCTCCCTGCCCCTTAGGTAGTCCTTGGAGTGTGTGCTCTTTGGGGACACGCAGTCTCCTGGTTGGCACACTCCTCCACGGGCATTGGAGCTTCAGATCTCTTTCTTCTTCGTTCGCTTTTTCTGTTTTCCTTCAAAAAATTTTTGTTGTCTCTCTTCATCTTCTCTGCTTTCTTTTTCGTCCTGGTTGGTGCCCATTTTATCAAGTTTATCAAGTTAGTGGATTTCAAGTGGGAGCCGAAGTAAATGTGTGTTCTATCCTCTGTGTTTTGGAGGATTCCATCTAGACCCTGCTTTCCATCTATTTGGAAGTACATTTCTTTCTTGTTAAGTGTGCAAAATAAAGGCACCCACCAGGGCAAGTTTTCAACATAAGTTTGTGTTTTAATTTTAGTCTTGATCGTTGAGGTCTTGTGCCAAGAAATGGAAACCCAGTCTTTTCCGTGCAGGTGTTACATTCTACTTCTTGGTACGATTTCTAATATCGAAGATTGTTTTCCTTTGGTTCTGTGATCTTTACGGGCCACCGTACTGCCTGAAATCTTACAAATCTCTAACAAACACTTTTTTATTATAATTAGGTATGGCAGTCAAGATTCTATGATTTTAATTACTGTGTAGGTATCGTTTCCCTCTCTCCCCGGAAGCTTTAGTCGGAGCATTATTTCTGATTCTGGGAAGCGTGGGATTGCTAACACCTCGTGGCTGTTACTAGAGAGAATGCGTTCTTATCCTTTCAGTTTTCTTTGCCCTAGTTATTGTTTATTAAACTGAAAATTAATTTTAACCCACATTTCTTCTGTACTCGGACCTCCATTGCAATTGTATTTTATATATTTAATCATACAGTGTTGCATAATCTGATCTGGTGTCAGAAACTTGAAATAGTTCATGGTAGCTGATGCTAATGTGTTATAGACGGGCAGGGGCCACCTGGGGATTCTTCACATGTGGTTGCAAACCCTCTGCCACCTTTCCCAATTTCTATTAAAAAGTCTAAGGGCAATGCTGGTGGAACACTGCTATTGGCTGGTACGGTGCTTTTTGTTTTAGGTTAAAATTGAGAATAAGTTATTAGTTGTAAACTCCTATATTTCCTTGCATTTGCTGTTTTTTCCTCTCCTATACCATTAAGTTTGTGGAAGGAAGAGTTTACATTGGTTTGGTTTCAAAATGGCTTTGAATTCTATTCAAATAAGCCAAAAGTTGACGGCAGACTTTGTCTTCTGTCTTTAGGTTCTGTTCTAGATATTATTAAGCACATCGTGGCCAAGGGGGAGCACAAGAGTGGGGTCCTGGATGAGGCTGCCATCGCCACTATTCTCAAAGAAGTGCTGGAAGGCTTGGAGTACCTGCACAAGAACGGGCAGATTCACAGGTACGGACCCGCCCAGGCTCTTCCTCCTGCGGGTGCACCTCCGCCGGGGCCACGCCTCCGCCGGGGCCACGCCCCGTCTTCCTCCAGCAGGTGCACCCCCGGGGCCACGCCCCCTCTTCCTCCTGCCTGTGCACCGCGGCGGGGGCTGCTCCCCGCTCTTCCGCAGAATTATCTTACTCTGAAGGGTGTCGTGGCTCTCGGCACATTGTGGGCAGGGTTTTAGTGACAGCTAGCAGGTATTGAAAAAGTAAATATTTTAGTTAAATTGGAAAATACAAAAACAGGAAGAATTCATAATTTCCTGTCACAGGCAATCATTGCAATCCCTGATACCATTTTGCAGTATTTCTTTCTGGTTTCTTTTATGTGCTTACAAGATATTTAGAACAAAACTGTGTTTATAATTTAGTCTGTTGCTTCTATTGTGTGTTTTTAATATTTTGAGTATTTTCTCAAATTAATAAAATCTCTTTGAAAAACAACTTCTCATTAAAGGGTTTTCCCCCTTTTGTTAATGTAAAAAGCTATGTATCATTTTTTGGTCCAAGCATTCCTGGCTGTAGCTACTCATTCGCAGGGTGCAGAGAAGAAGAATCCAGATGATGAGGGTTTCTGGTACTCAGATCTGTGTAATCCCTGGATTTGGTTTTCCTGCATATCAGCTTTTTTCCCCTGGTCATTCTCAAGAGTAATTTCATTGGATATAAGAATTTGCTGTTGACACTGCGTTTCGTTCAGCAGCTGAAAGGCGCTGCACTCCTTACTTCTGGCCTCCGTGGCTTCACAGGAGAAGTCTGTCATTGAACTCGTGCTGTATTGAGGTGTTTCCCTCGGGCTGCTTTCAAGAGTTTTTGTCTTTGGTTTTCTCAAGTGCACTGGTGATGTCTTGGTGCGGACTTCATCAGGTATATTCTGTTCGAGGTTCCCAAACTCCTTGAATCTGCAGAATTTTGTCCTTTGCCAAGTTGGGGAAGTCTTCAGCCATCGTGTCTTTGGGTAGTTTTTTTAACCCGTTCTTTTCTCCTCTTTTTCTGGGACTCTGCTAATACAGATGTTGGCCGTTCTCAAGTTCTGACTCTGCCCTCTGCCTTCTGCAGAACCCCCGACTCCGCCCTCTGCATTCTACATTCTGCAGTCAATGTAGAACCCATTGAGTGTTTCAGTTATTATAATCTTTTTGATAATTTGATTCTTTTTTTAATCACTTTTATTTCTTTGCTGAGATATTCTGTCATTTGTTCTGATAATCCCAGACTCACGTGGAAGCATTTTTGCTTTACGGTTCTTGTCGGATGATGAATTCCAAGATATGATTCATCTTGGTATTGATGTCAATTAGTTCTCTTCTCTAATTGGAGTTCTTCCTGGTTCTTGGTATGATGAGTGATGTTTAAATTGTATCCTGGATATCTTGCATCTCAGGAGACTCTTGATCCCATTTAGGTAGATATTTTAGTGGGTGTTTGCCCTGTTTAGGTTTAGAATATAAGACCCCGTCCCCCTCTGTGGGCTGTAGTTCTGACGACAGTTGAGTTTTGGAGCCATTACCGTGCCGTCCTGGTTGTTTTGTCCACCGGCACGGTAGGGGCTCTCTGCTCAGTCCTGCTGACACCACCTCGAGAGCAGAGTCGAATTCCCCAGGCCTGGTGCTGCAGGCAGAAGCGGGGGGTAGATGCTGTTCCTGTGGGTCTGTGAGCACTTCTCGGGGCCCATCCTGTGGCCTGGGCCACTGGGTGCCCGCGGGGCTCCCGTTCATTCTCGTTGGTCCTGCCTGTAGGGATGAAGGTGTTTCCCTGGGCCACCTTTTGCTGCTGGTAGACAGTTGGAAGACACTGGGCCTGGGTGGTCCCTGGCCGCCGTGTGGAGCGCCACGGAGCGCCGGGCCTGGGTGGTCCCTGCTTGCCGTGTGGAGCGCCACAGAGCGCTGGGCTTGGGTTGCTGTCGAGGGCTGCGAGGCGCTGCCGGGCTATTGGTGCTGCCGGTGTGGGCGTTGCGGGCCCACCTGCTGTGGTGCGTGTGGGGCGGAGGATGGCGTTTCCTGTCTGGTCTCCATTTAAAACCTCTGGCTCCAGCTTTATGGGCCAGCCTGCAGCTCTAGTCGTGGGTCCTTCGCTAGGTCTGACTGAGCTGCCCCTTTCTGTTCTTTTGGCCTCAGAGAGCAGGCTTAGAGGATTTTTTAAATTTTTGTTTATTTGTTTGTCGTGTATGCCTGTTGATGATTCTGGGTTGCAAGGCTTTCTAGTGCCCAGTCCAGGATATGTGAGACTAAGAAGAAAACTCAAAGAAAAAGAAAGAAGAATTGATATGCTAACGGAGGGGAGGAAAATGGAATCTT
>PJEM01015909.1:0-27932 GCA_004023845.1 Helogale parvula | reverse complement strand
TGCCTGCAGGGCCCCCACCCCCATCTTCCAACCTTGGCTCAGCTCAAGCCACCTCTTGCTTTCATTCTCTGCATGGACAGATCTGAGGCGAACGCGTCTTCCAAGGTCTCCCTGCTCCGTGCTGCTCTTCGCGTGGGCCCCTGCAAATGATGGATTTCACTTTCCCTGGAAAATTCATACAGCTTTTTGTGTTTGTAAACACGGGTGCTTCTACTGACCTCTCTTCCAGGTTTGATTACAGAAAAACTAGTGTTCAAGTGCCTGGACTCAAGTGTCTTTCCTAGGTTGGTTTGAAGGGCTTTCTGAGGCCTCCTCTTGACCCTCCCGCCCCCAGTCTGGCTCCCCTCCTCGCAGCCCTGCTATAAGTGTTCTCTCCAAAGTCGCCACTCTCCCCGCTGCCAAAACCAGTGAACTCTGCTTCCTCTTCGTTCTTTCTGACTGTCGGCCGCAGTGGACGCTTGGCCAGGCTGCTGCTGCTGCTGCAGGTCCTGTCCTCCATGGAAATCCACTTCCATGCCTTTTTATCACCCCAGTTTTCCTGCCGCCCTTCGTCTGCCTCCGTCATCATCGTCATCATGTTCGTTTCTTTCCCACCAACCACTGGCAGTTCCCAAGGACCAGCTCCTTAGCCTCATTTTCTCCTTCTCTCTCATGTTGTCTGGCTTCCTGGTGACTTGGGACGGTCCTAAGATTTCAGTGCCTAAGCAGACTAACCTCAGACCTGTTCTCTGGCCTGATCCGGAGCGCCGTCGATCTAAAAGCTTCCCGGATTGCCATCTGATTGCTGGGTCCCTCCCACTAAGCTACTCACTGTCTTCCTGCCCCACACTGGAGTCCTTATTCGCCATCAGCGTCCCCAGTTTCCTTTTATTTGGGACGCCATCCATATCCCAGTACCAGCGTTAAAATTGTAATCTTACCTCCTAGTCTTTTTCTTCATCCTCCATATTGAGCCCATTACCAAGCCCGACACATGTTCATTGCAGTGTTTCCTGTGTATCCCTTTTCCCTGCCCCTCCTCGGTGTGCCTGTATAGATTAGATATATATCTAACTTTTTTCTCCCTACCAATCCTCAGTCTCCACTTTTTCCTCTAGGCACACCAGCCACCCTGCTCTCCTACAAACCTGACGCAGACATCCCGGGAAGCATTTCCTCATATCCCCCCACATCCAGAATGTTCTTGCCACCTCTTTCTGCTTCCCCACTGAGACCTGTCCTTTGAAGGCCGTCAGAAAATTAACTTCTCTCCTGTAACTGTGTTGTGTCCCATGCTTAGGCCTTTTGCAGAGTGTTCTCTTCATCCAGAGTGTCTCCTACCCCATCAAGCCTTATCGAATTTTTATTGAATATTTGTTGAATGTCCTTGGAAAAGACACCACTGGGGACACCAGAATGACTGAGACCTGGGTTCTCCTCTAGGGGACTCAGCTCAGGATTCCTCTCCCCTGTGACGTCTTCACGACTCCCACAGACTGAGCTGTCAACCCCCTCAGCTGTGGGTCTAAATACCATCTCACAACTACACCTTAGATTTTGTATTCCTCTTGCTTCAGTCAGCAAATTAATATTCTGGCATGTAACTCACTGCATGATCGTTATTTGTTTAGGTGACTCTCTCTTACTAGAATGTGAGTCTCTTAAAAATACTGAGTAACAGATTTGAACAGATGAAAAATTAAACAGGTAAATGGATGGTGGCTGGATGGATAAATAGACAAAAGTTTAGACAAATGGATAAATAAATGGATAGCTCAGTGGAGGAAAAAAATGGGGAGGGAGGGCTAAATGGATGGACAGACAGATGAATAGCTGAATGGATGGACAAATATACAGATGATGGACAGATGGATTAAGATGGATTAAGATGGATGACCAGATGGTTGGACGGGAGCCAAACACCCTACAGTTAAGAGAGACCTCAGTGGTAAACCCTCCCATCCATTGTAAGGATATTAAACTAACTTTGAGGGGCACCTGGGTGGCTCAGTTGGTTGGGGCCGCCAACTTCGGCTCAGGTCATGATCTCTCACTTTGTGAATTCAGGCCCCACGTCAGGCTCTGTGCTGGCAGCTCAGGGCCTGGAGCCTGCTTCAGATTCTGTGTCTCCTCTCTCTGACCTTCCCCTGCTCATGCTCTATCTCTCAAAAAGGAAATAAACATTTTAAAAACTTTTTTAAATAAAATAACTTTGAGAGCTAAGATAGCCTCCAAAAACATTAACAGTACATTTAAATTAATTCAGAAATGTTTATATAAGGATCTTTTTTTGTTTTCAAACTGAATTGACTACCTATATTTTTGTCAGTTTTTTAAAGAAAATTATTTAAATCCAAGTCAGTTAATGTATAGTGTAATAACGGTTTCAGGAGTAGAATTTAATGACTCATCACTTACATGTAACATCCAGTGTCATAGAAAAGGAGGTTCTGGTTCATTGACTAATCAAATCCAATAGTAGGCCAGCCTATATCTTCATACATGGATTGCCAGTTTCTTAAAAATTAAGTTTCATAGAATGCTTTTAGAACAACTGCTGTACCAAACAGTACTTTTTTGATGATTCTGAAAACCCTCAGAAGACTTAGAGATTTATGGATACCAGTGGGAGTCACTTAGGGACTCATAGGCTGGCATAAGTCATTCGAATGCCTTAAGGTGAGAGTTTTTCATTTAAACGAGGTATGTCATATGTACCTCCACACAGTCCTGTGTAGACCCTTGCTCTGGTGTTACGGGTTTCTGAAATTGATTGCACAGCATGCGGGCGCTTCTCGACAGTAATATCCTAAATAGGGTATTTGGCACACATCCGCCAACGTGCAGACATTTGTCTGTCTCCCTCCGACACCTCACTGACGCACGGATGGTGCAGACAGAGATGCATCAAATGTGTCACTCAGTATCTAGCAAAGTTGGAGCCCAAGGAGATGAACATGGCCACGTCTGTTTACTAAGTCAAGTTCACAGGAAAGTTCATGCCATCCAGATGAACCCGTTGAAAGTTTAAAAATTGCTCCGCCTACCTCTCCTCCGTCCTCTCAATCCCAGTCACGTGGGCCTTCGGCTGGAGCATTGGTCCAGTGGCTAAAATTGCTTTTCCCCTCCCTCCTTTACTTTCTTCCTTTCTATATTTCCTTCCATATTTTCCTTATTTCTTTCTCCACTGCTATATTGCATTTCACATGTCAAAGCATTCCATGTATATTAAACCCCCATAGTCTATATTATATATCTTCATTTGAGATATAAAGTATGCCTTATTTGACTTAGAATTTTTGGTAGCTACAGGACTCAAATGTTTGGTGAATCAGAAATCAGCACAGGGCTATTTTAGTACATAGTACAGTGTGTGGCAATTATTTACATATTTAAATATATATAAGAATTCTGTGTATGGGGGAAAAAAAGAATGTCCCAATTTTTCAGATGAGGAAACTGAGGCTCGGGAGCATTTAGGAACCATCCTGAGTTTGCACAGGCAATAAGTGATGGACTAAAATGCAAGACTTTGGAATTTTACCCCAGTCCTTCCTGCCTGTCCATTGTACCTTTCGTGTGTGTTTAAAATCCATAGAGAAAGTTTTCATAATTTCTGTGTGTTGTAACAGATATGGCCAGGATCTTGAACCTTGTGTTGGAGGAATAACAAATTGTCTTCTTTCTTGCCTTAACCACTGAATAAAAGCAAACATTGATTCAGACATTCCAAGGGGCAAACAAATATGTGGCTTTGTGCCACAGTTGTGTAAACACACTCTTTATCCGGACTGTATCAGCTAGCTGTTGCTGTGTAACAAGCTACCCCAGAGCTCAGTGACTTGAAACAGTAAGCATGTATTATTGCTTACAAAACTATTGATCAGCTGGGTGATACTTTTGGGTTCACTGGGCTCTCTCATGAGACTCTAGTCAGCTTCAGATGGGGTAGGCAATTCTGCTCATCTTCCCTGAATGCTCTCCCAGGTGTCTGGGCAGGTTGGCTCTAGATTGATCTCAGATGCTCCTAGCTGGACTAATTGGCCTCTCCTCCATATGATGTGTCCTTTCCCAGCAGGTCATCCCAGGCTTGTTCACACATGTGATGAGGTTCTGAGAGGGGCAGGCAGAAGTGTGCAAGATGTCTTGGAAATGGTATAATGTTACTTCCACCATGTTCTGTTGGTTAAAGTGATTCACAAGCCTTCCCAGCTACATGGGCTGTGGAATCGTCTCCACCTCTTGATGGGAAAGGCTGCAATGTCCATGCAAACCGGGTGCTATAGGAAGACACAGAGGACTGGGGCCATGTTTGTAGTCAGACCACCATGCAAACATGGCTCCTGTTGGCAGGCACCACCCCCTCCCCCTACTCCTCCACCTGCCTCCCCACCCCCCACCTCTGAGCTCCAGTTCTGCAGGGTGTGTCATAGGGTCACACTCCCCAAGAGGAATTGCTGAGCCTCCTTCACAGAGCTTTCTCCAAGCTAAGTAAAGTACCTTATTTCTATTTTTTAAAAAAGCTTTTTAAAAATTTTTTTAATGTATATTATTTTTGAGAGAGAGAGAGTGACAGGGAGGGGAAGAGCGTGGGAAAGACACAGAATCAGAGGCGGGCACCAGGTTTTAAGCTGTCAGCACAGAGCCCGACGTGGGGCTCAAACTCACAGTCCATGAGATCGTGACTTGAGCTGAAGCTGGCCCCTTAACTGACTGAGCCACCCAGGAGTCCTTTTAAAAAGTGTTTTAAGAGGGAAAATGTAACAATGTCAAGGAGGGGTGCCTGGGTGGCTCAGTCAGTTAAGCATCCAACTTTGGCACAGGTCATGATCTTGTGGTTCATGGGTTCGAGCCCCACCTCGGGCTTTGTACTGACAGCTCAGATCCTGGAGTCTGCTTTGGAATCTCTGTCTCCCTCTTCTCTCTGCCCCCCTCCCACTCATGCTCATTCTGTCTCTCAAAAATGTATAAATGTAAAAAAAAATTTTTTTAATGTCAAGAAATACTACAATCCACTTTCTGAAATAAATGAATTGGGTTTAGAGAAGAGTAGGAATAAAAGTTTGACCATTAGAATTTATCGTGATAGAAATTGTTGTTTAATATTTGGAAGCACGGAACTTGCGTGATACAGGTTCATCTGGAACCGTCCGCTGCTGAGAAATTTCTTTTTGTCATCCCCCACGCCCCAGTCAGTACTGGTCTGAAAGGCGGTCCACATGCCTGGATCTCTGCTCATCATGTATCCTAGATGAATGGATACTCACTTTAAGGCGATTGATTCCTGAATCTGAGGCTACCTGCATTTTTACAAAAAAGTTAAAATTAAAAAACAAGTGCACCAGTCTTTCAGATACATGAGGGCAGGTTGAACTCAAGAGCATGAACTTGAGCTTGATACAACAAAGAACTTCCTGCCCACGGCAATGGCTTATACGAACAGATACTGAACTCTCATTTTTCTGAACTGGAGATATTTTAAAATGACATGAGCTGATCACGCTGAAGGTGTGCGGGTTTACTCCTGAGTAGGACACAGAGGGCAACCTCAGTGTCTTAAATTTCCATTTTTTAAAAAAAAATTTTAGTGTTTATTTTTGAGAGAGGGACAAAGTATGAGCGGAAAGAGGGGCAGAGAGCGAACACAGAATCTGAAGCAGGCTCCAGGCTCTGAGCTGTCAGCACAGCGCCTGACACGGGACTCAAACATACAAAGTGTGAGATCATAACCTGAGCTAAAATCAAGACGCTTAACTGACTGAGCCATCCAGCCGCCCCTTAAGTTTCCATTTTTTAATGTTCAGTTGTATACCCTCAGTTAAAACCTTCCTCTCAGCCGTCTTCATGTGGGCTCTGCCACACGCACAAAGCCAAGGACACATCCGCCTCCGTGGACAGGATTTGGGAAAAGCCATCACTGATAGTAGCCCATTGTCGCCCAGGGGAACGTGCAAAGAAGCTCCACTGACTATGTAGGAAAGGGTCTCTGCCTTCTGACCTGCTTGTAGTTAAGGCCCCTGCTTTTATACATCACTCCGGAATGTTTTACTGTCCTGCGTCCCTGGAGTTGAACTTGAGATGTTTCCTACAGTTCATACAAGACCCTCGTCCAAAGGAAAGGATCTGCCGCTTGTAACAAAGCCTTTAAACTCCAAATCTGTCGCCTTGCACGATGGCCGCCACCCGGGGCCTGTCTGGAATGGAATATGGCCTCGGCAGGGCGGCCCACGGCAGGCCAGACAGAGGAGGAAGAAACTATTCGGAAATAAAAGACAAAGGGAGGGCTCTCCCGTTTGAGAGGAGGTAAAATCTCCATATCTAAAAGCCACCAGGGAGAGGAAAATGTGTTTAAAATGGTTTTGAAAGTTTTATTAGTATAATATACCACTTTAACTAGAAAGCGGTATTTGGCATTGGTACATTATGATGTTTCAGGGATTTTCTAAAAGTGCTTTGAATAACTTTAAGAAGCTGAGCTCGGCTGGTAGATCCTTGTTAAACTCTGAGAATGCTATGTCCAGACTACTTCTCCTATGACTTGCATATTTAATATTTTGTAAAAATTCTAAGTATGCATCCCTGCTGCGTCACTGTCACTGTGGACGCTAGGCCATCCCTTAAACTTTGCACTTGTGGGGGGCGGGGTGGGAGGGGGCACATCGCCTTTTCAAGTCCACGCCCACGTGCTGCCGCCCAGGTTGGAGCTGTCCAATCACAGGACTGTATTCACTTAATAGACACTCCAGTGCCCCGCCTTCAGTCTGGTCCCAAAGGTGTGCGCCACAGGACAGGGGACTTCCTTGCATTGCAGCCTCATTCGCTAACCTCCTTTCTCTGTGCGTTTGCTCACACTTCCTCTACTGCTTACGTGGTACGTGCAAGGCACCGTCTCCACCCTTAAGGAGATGCTGATCTGGAACATTCACTCACCCCAACCCCACCCAGCTCTACCGCGGGACCTGCTCTGCTCCACCCTGAGCACCAACCCCCAACTCCTGAAATGCTGGGAAATGTCTGTCTCTATTAGTCATAGACCCTCCTGCCTTCAAATCCATTGGCTTACAGTTCATTTACATAATTAATTCAGAAAAATTATTCTTAAACCAAGACTAAACTCTGTTTTTGAGGTTTTCTGTTGAGCGAATGGGTGTGTTGGTGCACAGCAGCCAGATAGCTCAACTCGCCAACCATGACCCGTTATTTCTGTAGTTAGCAGGGTGAAGAGTCAGGATGAATTTTCAGACTTTAATATTCAAACAAGAATAAACTGACCATTATACTCCCTTCGCTAAACTGAATATAGGGACCTTCTTGGGCAAAAACACTGTCGACTGTATTTTCTTTTTTCTCTTTTTTTTGACGTCATGGAATTTTTCGTGAAGCCTTGTTTTCATCTCTTCCTGAATCCTAGTGAAACCCGCACCTTTTGCATGTTTCCCGCATCACATTTTTATTGTGTGCGTGGAAATCAATATTCTAGATACATGCACAAGTGCACACATTAAAATGAACATGACTTCATTTATTTCCATGATTAGACATTCAAATAAAAGTGCTTGGGTGTCTGTTTTCATATTCATAGGTCGAGATCCGTACATCAGAGGTATTTGTATAAGTGACACTTTTATTACATTCATTTCATTTGCAATATGATAGTGGATCATAAATATGTTACTTTTACACCACCAAATCTGATTTGTGGCGCTCGGCCCTCACAAGGAGAATACTTGATATTTTATGGAGCACCTCGCGTCCGAGAAGCGCTTTGCAGACATCAGGCCCGGCTCTCGCAGGTGTGTAAATCACACTCGTGACCCCTCGGATGCCCCTCGTGCTTCATCAGCCTGCCGGCCCTGCTGCAGGGGCGGAGGGTGGTTCTCGAATGCCTCGCAGGCCCTGACGTGGAGATGAGGCCGCTGATTTCTGGAAGGAAGAGGCTGGGGGAGATCGTGTTGCACACAGAGCAGACCCCACGTTGAGTCACAGGCTCACCTTGGCCTTCACAGAACAGTTTTTGAGCCCCCGTTGTGGACCAGAGACTGTATTCGGCCCTCGGGAGTCAAAGACAAAATAGGACCTTGACCATCCAGATCTCAGACCAGGAGGGGAGGGCTCTGTGGGACAGTCTTTGGCCCCCACCTTGTGATAAGGGCTTTGACGCAGAGGTACGTGCTCCCCCCTCCCCAAACCCACTGCCATGCCTCACCAGGGATGCACTGTGCCCAAAAGCAGGCAGTCATCCCCCGGATCCGTCACGGGCATATTGGTGCCCATGCCAGCGGCATCACTTCCGTGGGAGTGGAACCAGAGCCCAGCTGCCAATGTCACAGGCAGTCTTTGGGGCTGACCATTCAGCTGTACAGCCCAGACTCCCTAGGCTCCCACCTGCCTTCCCATCCCTCCCCTCAACTCGCCCTCCCCTTTCCCAGCCTCCCGATCCTGGCTCTGCCCCCACACACACCAGTGGTGCCCGTGCACCGTCCGTCACGGCACCACGTGGCAGAATTGTGAATGTGTATGACGTGACCGAGCACAGTGGTTAAGAACAAGGACTCTGGGGGCACCTGGGTGGCTCAGTCGGTTAAGCATCTGACTTCAGCTCAGGTCATGATCTCATGGTACATGAGTTTGAGCCCCACGTCTGTTTCACATTCTGTGTTTCCCTCTCTCTGTCCCTCCCCCATTTATACTCTGTCTCTCTCTCTCTCTCAAAAATAAGTCTTTAAAAAGAAAAAAAAATAATGAGGACTCTGATGCCAGGTTTTGTGAATTCAGATCCCCGCTACATCATTTATAAGATGCATGGCCTTGGGCAGGCTACTTAGCTTTCTGCGCCTCAGTTGTCTCATCTGCAAAATAGGCCTAATAATGGTAGGCATCAGGTTGTTGAATGGCCTAATATGAATAGAAGGTTCAGGTGGGGCAGCTGGAATGAACAGTTTCAGTGTTGTAAGAATTCGCCAGGAAGAGTCCCGGTCCATACCCCAACAGCGATGCCGTGCTCTCGTTATTGTTTCTATTGCTGTCGGGTGACGAATGTCTGGCTGTCACTGTATGTGAGCTCCGCGGCAGCGGGAACCATCTGTGTGGCTCCACTGTTATCTCATTCCTGAGGCAGATGGTACATACTAGATGCTCAAATAACATTTGAATGAATGAATGGCCAGAAAACGAAGAAATGAGTCCATCTGCTCATTTGGGGGCCGCTACCAGGTGGCTTCTCGAGAAGCATCGCTGCCACTTGCAGCCTTGGACCTCGTGATACAGCCCACGGATCCTCAGTGTTCCATCCACATTTGCACACGGAAGGGCCTTCAGTTCTTTCTGTGTAGCCGGGCGGTATGAGCCTTGATGGTATACTCTCCATTTCCCACCTAGCAGACCGTCTGTGCATCTCTGGGAGGGCGCTGCCGCCTTCGGAGAGACTCTGAGAGGGGCTGAACCCCTCGGGATGGTGGTGAAGCCAGTGTATGTCCCGGGTCCCTGGCCCCCTGCAGTCCCTGCGTCACCCCCTGCCCCACACCGGTACTCTTTGAGGGCGTAAGCCCCAGACGCTGCTGACCATGAGTCCTCCAAGGCTGGATGGAGCCACCATCCCCGTGCCCTACATCACCTCCTAGATTCTGGTGGCTCTTGGGAGCCATCCCCATGCGTGGCCCAGATGCCACATCCGCAGTCCACGGCAGTTTAAAACCACTGAGCAGGGCAGGTGTTGAAGCCACATGTTTATGAGACACATCCATTGACTTATGAACCTTTCCATGATGGGGGTGTCGTTCCCAGGGGGTCATTGCGTCTGGCAGTGGGAGAGGAGTGCCTGAGAGTCCCAGGAGCTGTGGTCATGGAGACAGTAGGAGGGGCGGGCGCTCTGCCCAGGAAGGGCAGGAGCTGTGTGGAAGGGAGCCTGCCGTGTTACATGCTTGCCCCCTGGCACCCAGTCACCTGGTAAGAGGGCCCCGAGTTTGGGCCTCAGAGCACAGAAGTTGGAGCTCTGGCTTTACAGCTGTTAGTTTTGCAAATGGCAGGTGCCGTCTGCACAACCCAACTGAGTGCCCCCACTCGGTGCCCTGCTACAGCTCACCAAGTCCCCTTGCCACCTGACCTCACCTCTCACCCTCGGACTTGGTACAGATGCTCCCTGGGGTCAGCTCATGGAGCGCCCCCCCACCTCCCAGGCAGCCTCCAGGCCTGTCTTTCCTCACGTGAGTTTTCCAGGGAACGGGCCAGGGGGCCGTGGGTGGATGGGGGCCGGTGATGCAGAACGCTGGGAAGTGCAGACACATCTCAAGGGCCTACAGACTTGCCTGAGAATGCGATTATGGGTAATTGTGTGTGTGTCTGTCTGTCTGTCTGTGTGATGATGGTGCCTCTGTGTGCTTTTTTTTGTATATTCCACTGAAATCTTGGCTTGACTCCTTTCCAACAGGGTGATCTTGGGCCTCCAGCTTCTGAGAGTGTAGAAATGGAATTTTAATGCCTACCTCACCCGGTTCGCTGTGGAATTTAGTGAACTAGAATTCCCGAATTGCTTACGGCGACGGCTGGCCCTTGCTAAGCAGCCAAAAAGTGACATTACTGCCACTGCTGTGTTAGGCGGTCGGAGGTGCCACCTCGGTTTCTGATTCTAGTCAGAGCAGTTCCTAGAGTTCAGTGACTTGTGGCCTCCCTCAGGGGACTGGGGTTTTGTTCTTATTTTAAGGTATAAGTCACAGAGCAAGGCATTCATCGTTTTAAAGCATGCGGTTCAGTGGTTTGTAGTATATTCACGAGGTTGTACGGCTGTCCCCACTGTCTGATTCCAGAACATTCACTTTTCCCTAAAAAGAAGTCCCGTGAGCAGTCACTCCTATCTTCCGTGCGCCCCAGCCCGTGGCTGCCACTGACCTGCCTTCTGTCTGAGTTTGCCTTCCTTGGACATCTCGCATAAATAGAGTCACACAATCCGTGGCCTTTTGTGACTGGCGTCTTTCATGGAGCATCATGTTGTCCGGGTTCATCCGCGTCCTGACCTGGGTCTGTACCTCACTCCTTTGTGGCCAGTGATACTCCGCTGTGTGGATGCGGCACAATTGTGTATCTACCTGTCGGCTGCCAGACACGTGCGTTGTTTCCAGTGTGGCGCTACTGACGAGAAGGGCCGCCCTGAAGTCTTGTGTACACGTTTTACCTGAACACTTATTTTCTGTTCTCCTGGGCGGCGATGGGATTGTTGGATCATGTGGTAACTCTATGTTGAACTTTTTCAAGGGACGGCCAGACCGCTTTCCTCAGAGCTCTGGTTTAGAAGGACCCTCACAGCTCACAGAGGACTTTTATGTTAGCCAACGAAGAGGGTCATGGGCAGGGGCCAAGGACGCCTGCTGAGCGGCATGGACAGCCCGGGGCGCTCACGCACAAGGCGTCAGGCCACAGCCTCCCCTCACAGAGCCAGACTCTACTGCCATGTGTTCCTCCCCCTTCCTCCCTCCTGGTGCCTCCTCTGCTGACTGCTTTCTTTGCTTCCTAACTGCTTTAAACCGTGTGCTGCCCTCCCCCTGCGTCCCACACCTGCCAGGAATGGTCTGGGCACCTGGCCAGTCTACACTGAAAAAGGAATACATTGGAGGCTGAGTTCCTTCACGCCGTCTTTACCACTCACCTTAATCTGGAAATGTCCCGAGCCAGAGACCAGTGTCGTTTCAGTCCTGGGGGAAGGTCTTCTGGGGAGGTGTCATTTTCTTCTCAAACATGTCCACTCCCTTGAGAGGGAGTGAGTCCAGGGGAAGAAAGAACTTGTCGACTGTGTAGACATTCTTTAGTTTCTCTGACACTTGGTGTCTTCATCCATAAACTGAGTTTAAAATCACCTTCCCGATAAGGGGATTCAGTGAGCAGCCATGGCCACAGTCCCCAGTGCAGTGCTTACGCTGCTCAAGAAACTGGACGATTCCCCCCGGCTGCCCTCCCTCCCAGTCAGGAGTAAGTGACTCATACAGTCTCTAGGATCCTTCAGAACCGTCCCCATCCGTTCTGTTGCCTTCCGCCTTGCTGTGCTCCTCAGCTTCGCGGTAGTCTGCCCCCTGTGAGGCCCCGGGATCCTCACGGTGTAGACCCGGGAACTGCCAGGTCTCAGATCGCCCTGAGTGCTCTCAGGGAGGCAACCCAAGCCAAATCCTCTTAGGGCGATCGGATTATGACCTGGGTCATTTTGCAGCACAGATTTGCAGGCCACGGTGGTGGCATACACGGCCAGGTGGTGCCCAGCCTGGCCACCCCCGGGGTCCCCGGGGAATGTAGACTCTCGGACGGGCTTACATGGTCTAGTTTTACCTGTTGGCCTTCCTGGGTTTTGGTTTCCTTCCCCAGGAGATCCTAGCGAGAGGCCAGAGCTCTGCAGGACACTTGGGTTTGAAGTCATCTGAGCGCCGTGCGCTGTGAGGGGAGGCAGGGGTTTCCGCAGCGCCAGGTCCTGGGTCCCGACTCACCTGGCACCAGGCTCAGCTGCCAAAGTGCCGAGGCAGAGACACACAGCTGCCCAGGGGTCAGTGGGCCAGACGAGATGTGGAATCGAGTGGCTGTAGATGAATAAGCAAATGAATGGACAGATCGTTTTTCAGGCCAGGGGCTCATAACGCACAGAATGTTATTTTAAAATAACTTTTTATAACAATAAATGAGTATTAATATTTCATTTAAATATATATGATGTGTATAATATGTAACATGTTAATATAGTATTTATAAATAAAAATAAATGATTATATGATTAATACCAAAAGGCTAAGAAGCAGAAAAGCATGAAGGGACCAAAATCACCATCCATCACCTTTAAGATGACTCTCTTCAGAAGTGTCAGTTCATTCAGAAAACTAAAAGACAACAACAACAACAACAAAAACCAAAAGGCTTAGCTAGGAATCACTAATCACGATGCAACAAGGCATTTGTTCAGCACTGTGTCTCCCAGGCCTCAATGGTTCCGTCAGAGCCTCTGGAATGGGTGGGGGCGGGGGGAGGATGGGAAGGCATTTGGAAAAATCCATCTTTTGAGGACTAGTCACATAGACAGTTTCGTCCAAGCGAACTGAGGCTCTCAGCCTTTTGGGCGATCTTTAAAGTAACTCTTTAAGAATTACTTGGCAGGTGCACACACAAACCTTCCTCTCTGCCTGGCCCTTCTGGCCGCCAAGCCTCTCTTCTTGGGAGCTGTGTTTATGGCACCTTTTCCCACCTTTCCTGTTCCAAGTGTCAAGTGGGTCCGGGCAGCATCAGGGGATGGTAGCTTCCAGCTCAGGTCACACAGGCCCGGCCGTTAGTGACCCCCGATTTGCGTTCTCTCTCATTTCCAGCCGTCAGGAATGATAGGAACAAGAAAAAGAAGGAACCTTCGAAGCAGGAATGCACGGAAAGCTATGAAATGACAGCCGAGCTGGACGATCTCACAGAGAAGATCCGGAAAGCTCACCAGGAGACCTTCCCATCGCTCTGCCAGCTGGGTAAATACACCACGGTAAGAGATGCTCCGCCGAGGCTACTGGGTGGTGCGGGCCCTTGCATGCATGCTCACGTCTTCCTACCCTCTCCCCTTGCCCTGGAGGGGATGTCCCCCCAAATTCAGCCCAGAACATGTCGGCGGACCGAGTAGGGCTACGCAGTGGCCACCACCCTCCGTGTGGCATCCTTTGCACACTCGCTGAGTAGGCTGGGTGTTTCCTCCGATCTAGTCACATGCATGCGTGCACTCAAGAAACCCAGACTGAGCCCTTCCTGCGTACAGGCCATGTGCACGGCACTGGCGACACCAGTGACTAAGCTAAGGTTACTCCTCAGGACGTAGGGCCTGGTGACACGTGAGACCCGAGAGGTGTTGCCACAGGCATGGCAGGTGGCTGTACAGAGCCCGGGGGCACGTAGGGGGGCAGGCTTGTAGACACACACCCACCCAGCTGTCTAGTCCCGCCAGCACCGCGGGGGCCAGGGCCGGGGAAGGCACAGGTGTGACTCCTCCCCAGGGAGGCGGGAGTGCCCACTGCCCCCATAATGGCTGTCACTGCAGATAGAGATGAGAAGGTAGGAGGGACAGGATGTGGGCTCCAGGGTGGGTGACATATATTGACTGGTCTGGGATAGGTGGTGGAAGACACAAGAGGCACTTCAGTTTTTTAAACTGGCTTTTGCTTGTATTATGTTCATTGATATCAATTCCCAGGGCATGGCACATAATAGGTGCTCAATAAGTATTTGTTGAATGAATGAATGAACAAATGAACACATGATTGAATATAATTAGAATGCTGTTCTGACTTCCTTAAGTAGCATGTTGCTTGCCTAAGATACTGGTAAATATATTTTTTTTCAGTTCAATCATCTGGGGCACCCGGATGGCTCATTCAGTTAAGAGGCCCACTTTTGATTTCGGTTTAGTTCATGATCTCACAGTTGTAAGTTCGAGCCCTGCATCGGGCTCCGTGCTGACAGTGTGGAGCCTACTTAAGATTCTCTCTCTCTCTCTCTCTCTCTCTCTCTCTCTCTCTCTGCACTTCACCCCCCCCCCAATCACCGCTCAAAAGTAAACATTAAAAATATTTTTTTAAGCCCAATCATAGGGGCACCTGGGTGGCTCGGTCATTTAAGCAGTTGACTTCGGCTCAGGTCATGATCTGGCGGTTCGTGAGTTCTAGCCCGTCGAGCTGTCAGCACAGAGCCTGGAGCCTGCTTCGGATTCTGTATCTCCTCCCCTCTCTGTCCTTCCCCTGCTCACGCTGTCTTTTCAAAAATAAATAAACACTAAAAAAAATAAATAAACCCAATGATAGCCTTTGCCAGTTGGGTGACCACCATGCTGGAAAGAGATGAATACGAAAGCTCCTGAAGATAAAGAGGAAACGGTGATGCAGAGAGAGAGAACAGCAGGCACAGGGGCTGCGAAGGTCCGTCGTGCCTTCGGGGGGCGCTGTCACAGCTGTCCTGTGAACCCGGACCGGTACCGGCCGGTTTGCGCAGGCCCGGCGGGTTTGCGCAGAGATTGGTTTGAGAACACATCACAGCCTCCTCTGGGGCGCGCATGGGCCTGCATGGGGGCGGCGCAGCGTTAGACGGGGCAGACGGGAGACTCTCAGGGAGAGACTCTCACTGCTGTGCAGGTGCCGACTCAGCGGGTCGGTGTCAAGGAGGAGAGACATTTGGCGTGCTTCACCCACCAGAGTGTGAAGCTGTTGAGCTGCCCTAGCAGGCCCGGGGAAGGGCTCTATGCGGGGGACAGGCCCCCACTGACCTTGGGGAACGGCATCCTAACCCAGAGCAGACACAGAGCAGGACAAGGCTGGACCCCATAAGGGAGTTTTTCTTCTAAACCAAGAAGTAAGCAGGTCCGTGAGGCAAGAGGTGGTGCAGGGTACGTTATCAAGAGCAAGGGCGCTCCAACCAAACGAACATCCTTTAACTCGTGCTCAGTCACCAGCCAGCCATGAGACGGTGTGCGAGTTCTCTCGGCCTCGTTTTTCCCATCTGTGGAATGGGGAGGATATGAAATGGGTAGAAAAATTAAATCATTCCTGAAAAGCTTCAGCAGTAGGACCTGTAAAAGCAGCGATGTGGCCTCCATCCCCATGTATCCATTCACTGGGTGTGAACTGATGCTCTGGGGACCAGGTCCCGCGCCAGGTGCCTCTGGCGCTATGGGGAGGCAAGGTGATTAATTACCAGTGCCAAGGAGAGTGTCACTTGCCCCTTTTAGAAATGTTTACGATTGCCACCCGTCCCAGGCACTTTCTGGACTTAGTATCAAAGTGCATACATCCCGACCTCAGCCATCAGGAAATCAACTGAAAACGGGGCCGGGGGAAGGGACAGAAGGAGGTGAGGGGAAGGCCGGACTATGTTGAGAGTGACCGGTAACAGAAAGAAATAGCCTTGCAGAAACCTGAACACTCAAGAATTTGTATCTTGGTTTGTAAATAATGAAGAACAATAGTTTGTCAACAGAAGTCTTTATTATTGTTCCCACCATTATTAGTACAGCTAACATTTATTGAGCACTTACTGTATCCTAGGGACCATGCTAAATAAATATTAAATCTTACAGGGACATGGTAAAGTGGGTCAGAGAGAAGTAAACTAAGGTGTAGAAAAGGTAAATAACTTTCCTCATGTCTCATAGCCAATAAATGGGACTTGACCGTGAGCAGCCTGAGTCCAGGGACAGCCCTTTGAACCACACCATACACAGGATATATTGAGGGAGCGGTTGGCAAGGTAGAATGGAAGGAGGAACCCCCGGGCATCTAGTTAAGAGGGGGTGGCTATTACCAGGAATAAAGCAAATGGTGAGCTCCAGAAAAGAGTAAAAGAGAACACAGTAAGGAGGGCTTCCTGGAAGTGGAAACTTTAGAGCCAGGTTGTGAGGTGAGAAACATTGTCTGACAGTCCCTGGGATCATTAGCTCCGGCGTTAGGGGTCTCCACCCTCTTCCCCACACTCCCTTAGTGTGGTCTAGGGAGTGCCCGTGACCCTGACTCACCTGGTAATCCGCCCTGGTGTGGCCTGGCTTCCTGGGGGCCTGGGACCTTCGGGACAGACCGCCCTGTGTGAGCTCCTTCCCACCCCAGAAGCCAGCCGAGGATTCTGGGCCTCCACCACCTTCCCTTCCTTGGGGCCTCCCTCCGAGCCCAGTAGCCTCTCCTTTTGGATTCTCTTTATACCGCAGGTCTTGGTTCTCTGTGTCTACAGGTTAGTGAGGCTGCCCGCCCAGCCTTCTTGGAGAGTGCGGGGACTGGGAGCAGGGGCGGATTGCTGGTGGGGCCCCAGGCCTGTCCCAGGGCTCACGCTTCGAGTGTAGCCCTCCCCGGAGGCTTGCTCTGGCTGCCACAGCTGCTTGGCTCACGTGTGGGGCACTGACACTCCTGGGGGGCCCCACCCAGGAACAAATAGAAGCTGCTAGGTGAAGCCCCTCAGTTATTCTCTCAACCGTGGCCCAGGGGCTCCCAGCCAGAGGAGCCGACCTGTCCCCAGGGATGGTCTTTGCTGGCCGCCTTCCGTTCCTGGACCTCCGCCCCCCACCCCCCTCCTCCAGTGCGTCCTGAGACCTTTTCCCAGTAAGCTGCTTGCATTCAGATCCTAGGCTCGGGGTCTGCTCTTGGCCCGATGCAGGGGGCTCCCCTGAGGGCCTCCAGGACCCCTCCCTGTCCACCGTCCACGTCCCTCTGGGGAGCCACCATCCATCCGCATCATCCCTTCAGGCACTTGGTGGGAACTCTGCCCGTCTTTGGATCCAGCCGGAAAATCTCCAAAGGATGATCCTTCGCGACAGGGCAGACGACTTCCTTCCAGAAGCACGATGCCCATGTGTGGGCTCAGGGCCGCTCTGATACAGTCTCTTCTCTGGCTTTTCTCTGCTTCTACTCTCCGTCCACAGATCCAGCTCCGTTTTTATTGTAAGCAACTTCAGATCCTTTCTGGAAGGAGGTGGGGATATAAATAAATAACAGCAGCCATAACACATTCTCGGCAAGCTCTTAGTTCCAAGTTGAGAATTTTTTTTTTTATAAAGAGCTTTTTTTAGACAGGCAGTTGCTCCCACTGCGAGGAAACTTCCTGCCATCTTCACTCGCCTGGCATCCCTGTCGGATGCCTTTGGAATAAGTGGGCAGAGAGGAATTAAAAAGGCAGCTAGCCGCCCACCGCCAGACCTTTGAAAGAGTAGTTCCTTTTTCTTCTCGAATTAGGGTAGATTTGGGACAAATGGTCAGGCCTAAGGAGGCAGCAGAAATGGGTGGGGAGGCAGGAACATATGCTCCGCCAGCCTCCCCCTTCCATGGCTGGCCTGGGCAGGGCGCTCACCTCCAACCTTCAGAACTAGTGTCCTTGGGAAGATTCCTAACCAGTGACCAGCCCTCCAAAAACCAGGAGGAGGAGGAGGGGGGATCCCAGGGGAAGGGTGGAAAAGAGGGCAGGGGGTATTTCTAGAAGAGTCTCCAAAACGGAATGAAGAAGCGACCCCGAAGCAGTGTCCTAGCTCTGAGGGTATTCCGTCTGCTTCCATAGGTCCAACTCCAGCAACTGTGTCGTTTGGGTTTTGGGGCTTCTTAGACCTGCAGTCTTGCCTGTGCCACATAGGACTGCGTGACCTTGGATCCACCACAGGGGCCTCGGCCCCTCCTCTGTAGGAGTGGATTTGCACAGTGCCCACCAGGGACTTGCTGGGAAGGCCAAGTGAAACGGCCACGCCAGCGCGCCCAATGCCAGTTCCGGTAGAGAGAGGTGTAGAATGGGCAGGTCTCCCCTTGAGCGGGTGATGCACACGGCGTGGACACACGCTGTCCTCCGCGGGTCTCGTGAGATTTACGGAGCCTTTAATCAACTCAGAAAAATGCCCACCAACGGAAACATTAAACAAACCTCCAAAAGACTTACCAGGAAACGAGCGCTTAAGAAAAGGAAGGGGATTGTGAGCGCTTCCGGCCACTTACAGCCTTGGCTTTCATTCTAGAACACGAACACTGGGATCAGCCCAAGAGTCAGAACCTGACACTCAGGAGGTCAGCCTCCCCTCCAGGAGAGACGCACCTGGTGGGGGGGACGATGGGGGGCATCTTGAGGCCCGAGTTCTGGTCCGTACTCTGCCACCTCCCAGCTCTCTGACCTTGAACGAGCTCTTATCTTCTGTGAGCCTGTTTCCTGTCGGTAAACATACCTGCCCTCTCTGTATCACAGAGACTGTGCTTTCATTGTCCAACCCTTCACTGTATCCCTACTGCATTCGTCTCCTAGGGCCACCATCACAAAGTACCACTAACTGGGTGGCATAAGCCAACAGAAATGTATTGCCTCACAGCTCTGGAAGCTGGAAGTCCGATATGAAGATGTCAGTGGGGCCGCGCTATCTCTGACGGCTCTAGGGAAGAATCCTTCCTTGCCTCTTAGAGCTTCTGGTGTTGAGAGCGATCCTTGGCACTCCTCGGCTTGTAGAAGCATTACTCCACTCCTCTGTCGTCACGTAGTCACCTCCGGCCTCCGCGTTTCTATACCCCCCTCCCTCCACGCCCATCTTTCTCTGTCCACATTTCCCGTCATCACCGGTCATGCTAGATTGAGTCTGACCTAATGACCTCATTTTAAGTCGATAACCTGCGTGAAGACCCCATTTCCAAATAGGGTCACATTCGGAAGTTCCCGGGGGTTAGGACCTCCACATATCTTTGGGGGGTGGGGGACACAATTTAACCCGTAACACCGCCGAGTGCGGAACTGGAGCACGTGGACATTCACCCTTCCGTGCGGACAGCTCTCTGTGAAGTCTGGATGAAAATCAAACGTCGTCACATGTTCTGTGAAGTTTTAGAAACGTCTGGCAGTGCACATCACACGTCTTCGGCTTTTCATGAAAAATGCCCTCTGGACGCTGTGCTACATTCCCTGGATCTTACTGCACAGTGGAAAAAGGAACATTTTCAGTCAAGGGGATTACATGCACATGGCCAGGGGTTTGACCAAGAAGGACTTGAGGCAGAGCCTAAGGAGGTAGGTCAGGGCTAGCTGGCGGGATAAGTGTGTGAGCGTTAGCAACAGAGAGCCAAGTGAGGTTTCTAGACAGGAGAAGCAATGCCAAGAAGGTGAGCCCTGGCTGCTCCATGCCTGGCCGGTCAGCAGGGCAGAGGTCTGGTTCGTTCTCAGATGTGCCCCTGGAGTTCCAGAAGCCGTTGGTAGCTGAGACCACCCCAAAATCTGGCCTCTCCTGGACTTTCTCCGGAACACTGGTCCACACCCTCCGGCTGCTATGTTCCAGAGGCTGCACCCCGACACTCCACCAAGGTCTCCCTGAATCTCTAAGACCACCAGCCGTCTGAGGGCTGCAGCTGTGCAGGGGAGCCCTGTGTCCCGAATCTGAGGCAGTGGGGGTGCAGGAGCACCCCTCAAACATCACCGTCAGGGAGATCATGCTTGCCTCTAGGCAGACTTCCAAGAACTCTTAAGGAGGTCCTGGGTCCGAGACCCTTGTCACTGACCCCTTCCCACTGCCCACAGCCCATTTCTCAGAGTCCTGTCTCCCCAGGGGCTGCCCCATGCCTGTCCTTCCCCCCCAGGTTGCCAGAGGGCAGCCATGCTGCCTGTCCGCACCTGTTGGAAGAGTCCGGTTCTAAGGAAAATGCTAAACATGTGCATTCCTCCTCCCTCCTCCCGCCGACGGACATCCCCCAGCTGGTACAGTCCTAAGGCCACATCGTCATTGTGCCTAGAGACGTGTTTGTTGACCACAAAGAGAGAGATGCTGGCCTGGCCATAATGTTATCTTCATGATGGTACCAGGGATCCGTTAGCCACCTCCCAGAAGCATCCAGCACTTCCAGCCAGGTAGGATATCACAAGTGCAACAACAGGCCCTAGAAGACAGCAAGTTCAGGCCAGGAAACAGAATTCACAAGGTGACCCTGGAGTGAGAGGGTAGGTGACTCAGCGTGAAGGCGGGGAGCGGGAACACTGCCCCGGGGCTGCCTCCTGGGACCCCGTGCCCTCCGCCTGACAGCTGGGCATACCGCACAAGTGACTCAACTTCTCTGGGCCTCCACCCCAGCCAAAGGGGGTGAGCACAGCTCCTACCAATGAGGAGGTAGTGAGGGTTAGAAGGACTGGGAGCAGCGCCTGCCTCAGGGGGCCGCTGCATGGACCACCAAAGCGCCGGAGACCTGGGGCGTGGAAGACGGGGGCATCCTGCACCCACGGCTTGGCCATCCACCTGGCCGGGCGGCCGACGGGCAGATCCGGGCCTAGGGAAGGGGGCACCCCGGCAGATGCGGCCGGCGTTCCCTGGGAGACCTAACTGTTTATTGTTTGGAAGACTTTGCATCTCCTCCTGGCTAAAAAGGGAGCAAGCAGCAGCCTGTCGGGACCCCCGCAGTTTCCGGGGGCTGCCACCCCCAGCAAGTCCCTGGTGATCCCGTACCGTCTAGGGGCCTGCAAGTAACGGCAGTCAGAAAAGGGACCCCTCTGCGTGACAAGAATGGCCCTATAATTAGATTTCATGGCGGGGTTGGGCTGCGCTGCTGCTGAAAATGGCCCCAGGGCAAGGGGGGGCGGGGAGCATCCGTAGGGCCCCTGCCGCACTGCATTCTGGGAAGGCAGGCAGGGGCTCCCACCTGGAGATGCGCTCCCCACCCCCCACTGAGGGGGGGGGGAGTGGGGCCGCGGGGTGGGGGGAGCGAGGGTTTGAGGAAGGCCTGCCTTTCCCCATGGTTTCAGAGTCAGCAAGGGCCTGCCCCCCACCCCAGCTTCTCACGCTGCTTCCCCCGCCCCCAGTTTCAGAAATGCTGCGGAAAACCCACGCTTCCCTGCGTGCTCCCCGTAACCGCGTTCATTACCAGCTCAAACAAGCAGGGCCCTGCGTTCGCTGCCGCTGACAGATAATATATAAGCCGTTTTAAACCTCATGCCTATGAATCGAGCAACCAGTGTAATAAAACACCAGGTTATTTTGTGTTTTATTAACTGCCTCTTCCCTTCAGTTTGCATAATAGTGAGTTAGATTTACATGCCATTAAGACGGCGGTGCATTATTTTTAATAGAAGGTGCGCCAGGCCTCTCTCCTGCAGCCCGGCGTGGGATGAAGGCAGGCCCGGAGGAGGCTGATGAGGGCTGCGTTCACACTCGCTGGGTCCAGGCAATGTCTTTTTTTCCAGATGGATACTCTGTTGTGAAATGATTTCCCGCTGCCAGCTCGCCTCTGTGTCCCTCTCTTCCGTGTCATCTTCCTACAAACTGGATAAACTGCCTATTAAATTTAATTACAGCCCGAATGGCCGTGCATCTTGATCTCCTGTTCCCCCGAGTGTACCGTATTCCACCAAGGTCCTTGAGGAAGGAAGGAGATAAATCTGGACGGCGCGTGCCCACGTTCTACGGGGGGTGTCAGAAGGAGGCGGCGGCGGCCGCCTTTTTAAGGCCTTCTGTGGGGCATCCCCTGTGCCAACTTTTCTTTCTGGCTTCCCCCCGCCCTCCCCCTCCCCCAGCATTAAAAATGAGAGCTCGTTTTATGGACACTCTGGCCTGATTTTCACGAGGTGAGGAACTCCAGACTGGGATGCCCAGCACCCTTCCCGGAGCTGTTGACGTGTGTCAGAGGCCTGAGCACCAGGCCCGGGGAGCCTCTCCGCTCATCGGGGTGGCTCAGTTCTGCGTCTGAAGGCAGCAGTGGCCTCATGAAGGGGCCTAGACCCCAGCCCGGACAACCTCAGCCTTCGAATGTTAGGCTTCTGGAGGCATTTGCAACTCGCAAGGACTTGGGGGAACTTCATTCCTCATTGGCTCATTTAACACCTATTTATTGAGCCTGTGTCTGCGGTGTGGCAGGCAGCGTTCTAGACACTGAGGATACAGCAGTGAGAAGTGAGACAGGAAGACCCTGTGTGAATAAGTGAACGCGAGTGTGTCAGGAGAAAAGCACTGTGAGCTATGGAGGATGGGGAGCTGCTGGGGGGCCGGGTGGTGGGGGTCCTGTAGTTTTCAGTGGAGTGGGCTGGGGTGGGGCTCAAGAGAGAGTGATATTTGATCAAAGACTTGGAGGAAGGAGGGAGGGCACCATGGGGGTCGCTGAGGGAACAGCAGTCAAGGAGGATGGAACAGTCCGTGCAAAGACCCAGAGGCAGGTACATGCCCACCTGTTCAAGGAAAGCAAGAGACCCGTGAGGCTGGGTGGAGTGAGCTGAAGAAGAGTGGGAGGACAGGAGGTCGGAGAGCGGGGGACCAGATCAGGGGCGGGAGAGGCTTGCAGGCCAGCGAGATGACTTTGGCTCTTGGTATGAAGTGAGAGAGCGATGGAGATTTGGAGTCGTACAGTGACCTGCTCAGACTTTTGTTTTAAAAGGATCCCCTCCATTCCTTTGATAACAATAGACTATAAGGCAGCCGGAGTGGACTGAGAGAAGCCAGAAAGGAGGCTGTTGCAGTGATCCAGGCAGGAGGTGATGGTGGGGGTGCAGGCAGGACCTCTTCTCTACCTCTTGACAGTTCCCTGGAGGGAGGATGTGAAATTCTTTGACCTAAACTATCTTAGTTATAACTGCACAGGGATCAGCATCCGTCCTGTCATAGGCAACAGGAACCCAAACTCAAATCAACGCAGATTTTTTTTAATGGTATGCATCAGGTATGGCTTGATCCAGCAGCTCAGTATCTTCAGGACAGAACCACTCTTCCTCCCTGTTGCCTTCACTCAGCTTTCCTCTGATCTGGCTTCAGTTTTAGGGAGGCCTTTCACTACCTGATAGCCCCTGAACACTCCTGGTACCCCACACTGACAGAAGCTTGTCTGGTGTATTCAGCGGTTAGACCCTAGCCCCTGGCTGCCTGGAGGTGGATCCGGAAATGAGTGGAACAGAGTGTGGGAGTGAGATGGGAAGGCAAATGCATGAATGAATGGAATAGTCAGACGGAGGAATCCAGCCAGTAGGTGCCTGGAGCCGGACTGAAATCTACTTATCTAGAATGAGAGCATGGCTCCCCCCAGGAACCTCCGGATCCAGAATGGAAGCTGCTGGGGGGTAGGAAGGATGGTCACTCCCTGGAGGAGCAGTTGTGCCCTCCTGGGGCTCCTATCAGGGGGGCTGTGTCCTAACCCTGCACGTGTCCTGGAGCCCAGCCTGGCGGTGGGGCCCGGGGTGCCCCGGGGAAGCGTGCCTGCCGCCATCCCAGCACTGAGGTCCACCGAGAGTCTGTCTCCGCTGTTGTCAGGGTAGCGTGTTGTTTTCATTCACACCATCCCTTTCTTATCTCTCATCTTTGTTATGAAAACCTGCAGATGCACCTCGGAAGCAGAGACTCTAGAGTAACGAAGGCCGTGATCGCCCCCCAGCCAATCCTGTTGCATCATCTTCCAGCCCCCCTCACGCTGTCTCCCCGTTATACCCGGAAGTCAGTTCCAAGCATGGCATTTGGCCTGTAAATATGTTAAAGTTCTCAAGGGTGGGAACCACCCCCAACAAAAGCATAGCAGCGATGTTTTTGTTACATAAAAGTAGCAGCTCCAAGTAGCGTTTCACGGTGATTGAGGCCTCACATTCCCACCCCTGTGATGTGGGTCAGTGTTTTTAGCTTATTTGAATCAGAAGCCAGCTAAGATCTATACATTGTAATTGAAAAGCCTCCTATTTTTTTTTTCCTGGTCCCCTCTGTCCCTTCCTAGGACACTATGATCTGCTCTCTCCCACTGAGTGCTGCTGTGTTCAGAACGTGCTACAGGTGGACCCCTTCTGTGTGTAGGCTCCTGTGTCTGCCGTCCTCTCCCGCCTGGTGCCCTCTGAGGCTCATCCTGCTGCAGGCTGTGCGGTGCTCCCTTTGCTGTCCCCGTTGGCCGGGTTGGTGGCCACAATTGACCCGTTCACCGGCTCATCTAGGTTGAGCCGCTTTTAGTCTGCAGGTTTCTCTTCCCATTTCCTTTCATCCGCTTGCAATGTATTTGTTGGAGAAGCCCATCCACTGGGGTGGTGGGGTCTCTAGCATCCTAGGGGGAGACACATGCCTCCCACATGGTGCAGTTTAGCACATTCCTCTGCGGTGTGTGTTTCCTGTGGTTCAGTGTGGAGGTCCTCTCTGCTCGTGGGGTGAGTGTGTCCCAGGCGGTGGCGTGTGGGTCCATGGCCGATGGCCTCTGTGGGCAACGCCTCGAGCCCTTGATGCATCAGGGCTCTAAGATGGCAAATGTTTATTCTGTCATTCCTTCGCTTATTAGCTTCTTCCTAATTCCCTTCACTGATTCCTTCACACGTGTATCTGTTACTTGATGATCCAGGGGTTCAAGGACACGATGTTGAGCATTTGAAAAAGAATCCAAGCTAAACTCTCAGCCACCCCAGCAGGAAGCCACCTGGTCAAGACCGAGGGATGAGCGCATTGATCAGAAGTGGGCTGGGTTCCTTGCCTTCTGTTGAGCCTTCCAGAAACTCCCCCTGACCGTGTTTTTTTTTTTCCTTCTGGCGTAGAATTCCAGTGCTGACCATCGAGTCCGACTGGACCTGGGCCTCTGGGACAAATTCAGCGAACTGGCCACCAAGTGCATTATTAAGATTGTGGAGTTTGCGAAACGTCTGCCAGGCTTCACTGGCTTGACCATCGCAGACCAGATCACCCTGCTAAAGGCCGCCTGCCTGGACATTCTGGTACGTGCCCTTCTGAACTCGTAGGCAGGGGTCCGGGGGGGCGATGCTTTGAAGACCTTCAGAGGCTTTGGTGCCCCAGCCCCTCCTCCCGCACACTGAGCCCCAGCCTCCCTGCCTGAATCTCGGGTCCACTGCCGAAGGCTCAAGGACCCCTGGAGTTGGGCAGGACCTCCTACCTTCTCAACCCTGGTGTGGGAGCCCCCACTGCATGATCCCAGGGAAGGACCCAGCCAGGCTGGGCCACAGGCTTGCTCGCGTCCCCAAAGCCCTTTCTGTGGGCCAGGCCTGTAGATCTGTGAAAGGCCATCAGACTTCTCCAAGCCATAGTTACTTGAGGTGGCACAAAGCGCCCTAGTTCTGCCCTCCGACCTTAAACCTGTCAGTGGCTGTGGGAAAATCGCTTCCTTCCATAGGCTTCAGTGTCCCCATCTGTGCAAAAGGAACGAATCCCTGGTGCCCCTCTCACACGGTGGCTTCTAGGGCCCTAGAGAGGGTAAGGACACTGTCACACCTTGTCCTGTACAGGTCTCCTGGCCGGATACCTACCCTCCCTCTTCCTGGTGGGGGCGTCAAGGAAGATGTGATTGATTCTGGCTGGGTCGGTTTTCTTGGGTGGGGAAGCAGCTCCCATTGGAGGGACCTGTCCTGCCTGGGGGGTTGGGAGCGCGGAGTACATGCTCTGGGGCCTCTGGGGGAAGTGGGAGGGAAGGCTGGCCTGGCAGGGATGCCTCAGAAACTAGAGAAAGTAAAATGAGCTTTTGGAGGGCTTTAACGCAGAGATTTTTCTTTGTTACATCTTTCATGGCTTTGGGTATAAACAGTTCTGCATAGCAAATGTAGTGATTCACTGTAATTAAACACACAGTCCTGCTCAGGAGAAGCGAGGACCTCCGTGTGAGGCGGCCGTGCAGGAAGCGTGGATGTGTATGTGTCTTTCCACTCGCTGGCGGGAGTACATATGGTACTTTTTCATCTTACAACATCAGAGGGTCTGGGACGAACCTAGGGACATTCAGGGAAAAAATGAACCATCAGAGTAGCATTCACCTGTCACCTCCCCACACCCTGTAGAGTCTGCAAAACCCCGCTCCTTTGAGCCTCACACAACTCCGTGAGCCTGACTGGGGATGGTGATTCAGTCCATTTTACAGATACGGAGCTGAAGACTTGGGTGAGTCACCTAGGTTGATTCAGGTCCTGCTGGAACCATACCCAAGACCCAATCTTTCGCCTTCAAAGCCATGAGAGGATTAGGAGCATAAACAGGCAGTGGTGTTAGGGGGCCAGAGAACCAGCCGGACCACTGGAGATTAGTAGAGGCCACTTGAGCTAGTCAGTAATGGGGTTAATAATGAGCTACTGGAATCATTAACACCAGAGCCTGGGCTTTCTTATCCTTGCCTCACAAGTGCTTAAAGTGTAGCTCGAAGGTGAATGTTGCCTAAGCCTCAGGATACCCCCACGATATTAGTGGAGACTGGAGCTATCAGCACGTGGGGAGAGGTGTCCCCGAGGCCTCAGTGGCTGAAAGGCCTGTGAGGTGGCATGCAGCAGGTCAGGTCTGCACCGGTATGTGGTGGGATTCTGACTCCCTGCACCGCACAGCCACCCACCAGGGCCTGGAGCCTTTCTGATACGTGGGCTCTGACTGTGGTTCTTTCCTTGTTTCTTAATCCTCCTGTCTGGCTGCCAGGTGGTGACAGTCTGTGGTTCCTTCAGCCCTAGCACTTTGGGAAAGATCAAAGGAGGAGGATACTTTCAGACCCTCCAGTGAAAGTCTTGTTTCTAGAACACTCAATGCCTAATGGTCACAGTGCTTAGACCCTCCTTAAAATCCCTATACAGCCTCCAGTGGCCATCTTCCCACATCCCACCTTTACAGTGAAACCTAAGCACTCCTCTGGTTTGCCCGTGGATCCAAGAATCAGCCCGTGGCCCCTTGGTGGAAACAGGTAGAACAGGAGCCAGTTTCTTTTTTTTTTCTTTTTTTTTTTTTAAGGTTTATTTATTTTTGAGAGAGACAGAGCCTGAGCAGGGGAAGGGCATAGAGGGAGACACAGAATCCGAAGCAGGCTCCAGGCTCTGAGCTGTCAGCATAGAGCCCGGCGCAGGGCTCGAACTCACACTGTGAGATCATGACCTGAGTTGGATCAAGGCAAGAGTTGGACATTTAGCCAACTGAGCCACCCAGGAGCCCCCAGGAACTAATTTCTATGACCTTCATCAAGTCATTCAACGTCTCCCAGCTTCCATTTACCTAACAATACAAATCTATGAGGCGTTAACTAAAGTAAAAGTAATTCCTGACCTGCGCTCAGGTACAGACGTGAGTATAAACGTGAAACAGGTAGCAGGCCCTCCTGTGGGGATGTTGAAACCAGGGACGAACTGTCATAAGCCTCTGGAGGCAAGTTCAGCCCTCCTAGCGCGGCCACAGGAGACAGCTCTGCCCCGGGAAGGGCAGAGCCCTCCAGTCACATGAGCCAAAGCCGGAGGAGGACTTATTTGGCCCCAGACAAGATCTCGTTCCCAAGAATCTGTAGCAAAGGCAGTTAATCACAAGAGCCTGAAAAATGCACAACTTCAAAGAGCATACTTTGGATGAGAATCTTATCAGCCGGCTGAGCCATTTAGAGGGATCTTCTCTTTGATGTATGGAAAGAGTGAGACAGAAAGACCAGGAGGACCGACAGACAGACAGGCTGAAGTTGCTGTCAGCCCCTGGAAAGGAAAGTCACAGCTGTCCTGAGGGTGGGCGGCTGTGGCCCAGCACCGCGCAGGCGCAGCCACCGCGCATCGGGCTGCGTGTACGTCTGTCGCAGGGCTGC